>PVJH01009214.1:0-80430 GCA_004026705.1 Nesogale talazaci | reverse complement strand
CAAATGAGATTTGCTTTTAGTGTACCGTCCATAAACTTTAAAGAACCAATGAAACTGTATCAGTGGAAAGTGTTGCCTCAGGGACTGGCTAATAGTCCCACCTTGTATCAGAAGTATGTAGCTGCTGCTATACAACCTATCAGGGACCATTGAGATATGATGTATATTATTCATTACATGGATGATATATTGATAGCAGGGTGCGTTGGGGAATAGGTCTTGCAGTGCTTTGCTCAACTCAAACAGGAATTGATGAAAGCTGGACTGCAAATAGCCCCGGAGAAGGTGCAGGATCCATTTCCTATTTGGGTTTTCAAATAAACGGACCAAAAATTATTAATCAAAAGGCTGTCATCCGTAGAGATCAATTAAAGACTCTTAATGATTTCCAAAAGCTCTTAGGAGATATAAATTGGCTCCGGCCATATTTAAAACTCACCACGGGTGATCTGAAACCCCTGTTTGACATTTTAAAAGGTGATCCCCATGCTAAATCTCCCAGATCGATCTCTGAGGAGGCATTGAATGCACTCCAGTGAGTAGAAGATGCCATTGCGGCCCAGTTCATCACTAGTATAGACTACAATCAGCTTTTAGCATTTATAATTTTTAATACAACAGTCACTCCTACTGGCCTCTTTTGGCAAGGCAGCCCAATTATGTGGATCCATTTGCCCTCTTCCCCAAAAAAGGTCTTGCTTCCCTATTATGATGCTATAGCGAATTTCATTATTATGGGAAGAGAAGATGGCTGCCGATATTTTGGCATAGAGCCTTCAAATATCATACAATCCTATTCCAAATCCCAGATTAATTGGTTATTGCAGAACATGGAGACATTGCCAGTAACTTGCGGCTCTTACATAGGTAGTTTGGATAATCACTATCCACCAAATAAATTAATTCAGTTTTGCAAAGTACATGGCTTTGCTTTCCCCAAAGTTACTAGTAAAGAACCTTTGAATGATGCTTTACTAGTGTTCATGGATGGGTCATCCACAGGAGTTGCTGCCTATTCCTTTGTTAACCAAGTAATTAAGTTAAAACATTTTAACCTCTGCTCAGTTGGTAGAGTTACAAGCTATGATTGCAGTTTTATCAGCTTTTCCCAATCAAGCGCTTAATATTTATACTGACAGTGCTTATCTGGCTCAATCGGTACCCCTTTTAGAAACTGTTATGCAGATCAAACGTGTCAGAAACGGCTAAATTATTTTTGCACTGCCAGCAACTCATTCATAGAAGAACTGCTCCTTTTTATTTAGGACATATTAGGGCTCATTCGGGCCTACCGGGGCCTCTGGCTCGAGGTAATGAGATTGTTGATGCAGCTACAAGAATGGTGGTCGTGGTTATGACCGGCAATTTACAACAGGCCCAAGCTGCTCATGCCTTGCATCATTTGAATGCCCAGTCCCTAAGACTGATATTTAAAATAACTAGAGAACAAGCCAGACAGATTGTTAAGCAATGTGCTTCTTGTGTGACATTTCTACCAGTCCCCTATTTGGGAATTAACCCTAAGGGACTAGTACCTAACTCGATCTGGCAAATGGATGTCACCCGCTATGCAGAGTTTGGGAATCTCAAATATATTCATGTATGCATAGACACCTGTAGTGGCTTTATTCTCGCTACCCTCCAAACAGGAGAGGCTACCAAGCATGTTATGGCCCATCTCTTGCATTGTTTTTCTATTTTGGGAGTTCCTAAACAAATAAAGACAGACAATGGCCCTGGCTATACAGCAAAAGCTTTTAAAATTTTCTGTGATCAATTACAGATAAAGCACATTACGGGAATCCCTTACAACCCTCAGGGGCAAGGTATAGTTGAAAGAGCCCATTTATCCTTGAAAACTACATTTGAAAAAATAAAAAAGGGGGAATGGTACCCCACTAAAGATACCCCCAGAAACATTCTTAACCATACTCTTTTTATAAGAAATTTTTTAACATAAGACGATCACGGGAAATCTGCTGCAGATCCTTTTTAGCATCCTGACTCAAAAGCAATGTGCCATGGTAAAATGGAGAGACCCACTGGACAATTCATGGCATGGCCCAGACCCAGTATTGATCTGGGGAAGGGGCTCAGTCTGCATTTACTCTCAAGAATATAATGCAGCCAGATGGCTGCCAGAACAACTGGTGAAACAAATTGATGACAACCCTCAATCCAGGGAAGAAACTTCTCCCTGAGTATGTTCTTTTCCATTTTTACAGAAATGTATCCTGAAAAAATGCAACAAGGATACCCCGTCCCTCTTGCATTACCTAGTCCTTTTATTAACTATTCTGAAGGTAGTTATTGTGACTTGACTTCTCCTTTTACAATCCAACCTTTGCAGTTTATTTAATGTGACTTGTTTATTTTCCTCCTCCCTTAAAAATACTTGTGAGATTATGTGGAATTGGCAGGATTTGTTTCTTGTTCTAGTATTATTAATGCTATGGGCTTCTTATGTGACCTTTATAGTTCAGTTTTTGTTTGTGGCAACAATAGGGCTTTTACCCAGTTGTCCAGCATTTGGACAGAGTTATGTGTGCTGATCTCTCTCCTTCCAGGCATAGATATTATGCCTGTCCCTATAACTGCTATTGATCACATGGCAGGAAGAGCTAAAAGAGTAGTGTAACTAGCTCCCTTATTTGTAAGATTAGAGATGAGTACTGCAGTGACCTCTGGAACTGCAGGTTTGGATGTCTCCCTTACTCAGTATACCAAATTATCTAGGCAATTAATCTCAGATATGCAGGCCTTGTAAGGCACTATACAAGATTTGCAAGATCAGGTAGATTCTTTAGCAGAAGTACTATTAAAAAATAGAAGAGGTTTAGATTTACTTGCTGCAGAGCAGGGAGGTATTTGCTTGGTTTTACAGGAAAGATGCTGTTTTTATGCCAACAAAATCAAGCAGCTGCAAGAAGATTTGCCAGAGAAGAAAGGAGTTGACCATCAATCCACTGTGGACCGGGCTCAATGGACTGTTGCATTACCTCTTGCCACTTTTGGGCCCCCTCGCTAGTTTACTGTTTTTGCTTTCATATTCCAACAAACTCATGGCATTTATTAAGTAACAGATTGAGACCATTCAAGCAAGTCCCCTTCAAATTCATTATCATCGCTTGGAGTTGAGCGATCTTGAACAGAGTGGCACACACAACTATGGTGTGATAAGACCCTCTGCCTCTGTGAGCTGAACTTGACAGCCAATGACGGGTAAGATCAGGAGCACTCTTTACCAACCTGAGACAGGCCCTGGTCACATTAGAAGGCCATTGACCGATGACGGGTAAGGACTGAGTGTGTGTCCTGGCAACCTAAGACAGAGAGAGTTCCTGGGAGGGTATTATTTGAAAAAATAAAAAAGGGGCCATCCAGCCCGGACATGCTTGACCTTGCTACAGTCACTAGTCTGAACTCTGTTACTGTTTGTTGCCTGAGCTTAGTAGTCTATTATCTTTATAATTGTAAACAGCCCTGCCCTTTGAAGCTTAACTTGCAGACTTGCTGACCTTCACTTGTCAGTAACTATATGCTAATCACGTAAGAGTAGTAGTCTGTTATCTTTAAACTGTAACTGCAAACTGTAAACAGTAACTGTAAACTGTTAACTGTAACTGTAAACAGCCCCTTTTGCATGCCTTATTTGGCACTCATCTAGGATTGGCCCCCTGTTGACTTTACCTCATTAGCATGAGCTGTGACCCTTACTCCTGACCATTGGCTATATATACCCTGAGTTTTGCCCCAATAAACGAGACTTGATCAGAATCCTGTCTTGTCTCCATTTCTCGCGTCTCCTGTCCCCCCAATTCCCGCTCCTCCTTCCAAGACTTGCGAATTACGGACCCGCAGGCTGGGACATTTTTGAATAAATTTAAACATAGAGATGAATCTACCCTCTGTATAGCATTTTTGAGAATCTACAAAATTACATTGTCCTATGGTCAATTTGTTTTAAATTGTTTGATTATTTCAAATTTCTACTTGAAACCCAGGTCAGTTTATTTATTTCTGGAAAGACTGGGGAAATGGCTATGAGGGAGTAATAAGGAAAATGTCTTTGGAGAATTCAGAGTTAAAAATATCTGAGCTTCTTCATATCTTAAAAAAACTGATTAGAGAAAGTGACTTTTCAAACTTGGCCAACTTGAGAACAATTAGCCCAATAAAGCCAGCGACTGAGGAAAAAAAGATAACATGAAAATTAATATGGTATTTATCTTACAATTCTCCTACACAATTTATCTTTCAAACTGTTCCTAATTTATACTGTTTGGAGTTGTAGTTAGTGATATTGGTCTTTATTATGGATAAAGTTATTCCCAAAGGGTTTGTAAGACATTAAATAATCATAATGTAAAAAAAATCTAATTTCCAGAACATTTTATCAATATGACATTGTATAAATAGACACTGAGTAAAGAATTAAAGTTACTATACAGATAATTTAAAGAGGATAGAGAACTAAGGTAGGAATCTTGGGAGTTGAAATAGATAGTTTTGCTGGAACATTTTTCAAAATTTTCAAATAAAACACAAAAACTGCAATCTCCTCTGTGTGTAGGCACTCTCACACTGCTAAAGCATTTATTGTTTAGTAGAACATAGCTTACAAAATAAGTTAACTCATTGTAGAAGTGTAAGGAAAAATGACAGTAAATAGTTGATAAAAATGTAAGTTCATTAATTGTATACAATTTATAATATTCCAAAAATATTCAAGGAACCTGCAAGCATTATAATTCCAAGCATAAATAATTTCATTGTAAGCTAAGTTCCAGTTATTCCTATACTATCATTTATTTTATATTACTTTGATCATATTTTATGTTTAACATTTTTGAATTACGCTAAAATATTTCATCTTATACAAGTTAAAATAAAACACTGTATAAGAGTTCATTATTTCATATGTATTATTGGCAAATGTAAACATAACATCATATTTCTAGCATTATGTGTTAAAATAAACAAGTATTTATTGAAGTGCATCATTAAAAACATGAGTAGCTAATAGCTTAAATGCCTGTGAAATAAATGTATATACAAATATTTTCACTGTAATATAATTGAATAAAATATTAAATTCAATATATATTAGACAGTATACATTATATGAATAGGCACGGCTCAAGGGTCAATAATTAGACACTATCATTGAGCACATTGTTCTATTAATGGACACAGCAAATGTCAAAAATAAAGTGTAGCAAAAATAAAAAAGTAAATTACACATTTCACAATCTCCTTTGAGTCTCATTTGGACTGCTCAAAAAACTGAAATGGTAAACCAAACTCACAGGATAAAACAAAGTATGAGTAGTACATAATATGCTCTATGTAAATATCAGTTGAATATGAATTTAATGATCCTAGGTAGACAAAAATAAGCACTGTGCTATCAGGTTAATTGTTGTCCTGAATTTTCTTGCTTAAATTTGAGGTGATTAAAGCATTTAGCTGCTAATTGAAATGTGGACTTTCAAATCTACCAGCTGCTCACTGGCAGTTTACAGCCAGCCATGAAGATTGATCGCTTGCATACTCTGTGCTTCCTGCAGTGCTGCGATGAGTTGAAACAGACTTGATTGCAGTGAATCTGGGTTTGAGCTTTGTACTTATGTTCTAAAAATCAGAGTAATCATTTTGACAATTGAGTGGGATATTATTCTAAAAAGAAGAAAAAAAAATAAAAATGGTGCAAATGACTTGCAGTTAGAGGTTTTGTCTCAGTTTGGATGCCTTCAATGGAAATAATAGGAAAAAAGTTCAAAAAGACTTGAGCTATAGGGAACATGTATTATTACACACAATAGAAAGGGGGAAGGCGGGGAGATTTTTTAATGGTTATTTTAGCTGTCTAGAGACATTATCAGATATTTAAATATTTCATTTTTCTCCAATTTGATATCCTTAGTATGATGCATGGTCCTTAGTTCTCTGCAAAGCAATCTGGTTAACTTGTTTTCCCAAGCATGTCCAACAGCGAAAACATGAAAAGGAACTCATCCATTTATTTTTGTGTTTTCCATCGAAGAGAATACTGCCTCTCTTAATTCTAATTTGCCAAAATTTTGTTTTTATCCATTCATAAATTAATTTTAATTTAAAAAGATTAATGACCAGAATTTACTTTATAAAATTTAGATTTTATTTAAAGGAAACATGAGTGTTAATAAGCAGTTATGTAGGCAATCTAGGTTGCTTAATTCAACCTGAAAGCAACATTTAAAACTGATAACCAAAACAAACAAACAAAGTCATTGTCTTTAAGTTGATTTTGATACATCATGACACCAACTAAGATTTCGGAGGCTGAATTACTTTACAAGAGAAAAAGTAGTCTCTTTCTGGGGAGGTGTTCTTGGCTTTGAACTACTGGCCTAGCAGTTACCAATCAAACATGTGACCACCTACACTGCCATTGTCTACTTCAAAGAGTTTTTGATACATTTATTATTGCCTAAAGATGTTTTTCATGGGGTTGGGTAGCTTACGAAGTTAGGTATTAGGCTGCTAACCACAACACCACTGGCTTTAAACCATTAGCCACTCTGTGGGAGAAAATGGAAGTGTTCTACTTTCATAAAACTTAAAGTCTCATAACTCCCCATGGTCAGTTCAACTCTATCCTGGTGTGAATTGACTCAATACCAGTGAATGAAATGATTTTTCAACCTGGACTCTATGATAAAATGTTGGGGAAAATCATATACATAAAATATGAAAATATAATAATCAAATTGCATTGTTTTAAAATTTGAGTGTACGACATTTTCTATTACTTTGAAATAAATGCTTTTTACCATGGTCTGTCCTCTTGGTACCTTTGCGAGATTTGTTTGGTTGGTTTTCCATCAACAAACTTTTGAGATCTTAGCTATCATAAATGTTAGCAATAAAAACACAAGAAATATTTTCCATATTCAAAAATATTGATGTAATGTGTTTTTGTTTGTTTTGTTTTTGTTTTATCTTTTTTACCCTCAGAATGAAGGTGGTGCTGTTGTTGTTGTTGTTGTTAGATTCCACAGACTTAGTTCCAATTCATAACAGCATTGCATACAACATAATAAATGACTTCTTTCTGTTTCACGCGCCAGTTGTCATGTTGGCATTTGTTGCTGCGGTTACTGTGCCCATGCATCAAGGGTCTTCTTATTTTTCACTGACCCTATTCTTTACCAAAGGAGTTCTGGGTTGGGGTTTGGTGTTAACCACAAAGTCTGTAAGATTAAAATTAAATTTAATTAAAATAAAAAAAAATCACAGTGTGGGAAAAAAGATGATGATTTTGCACCCATAAAGATTTGCAAGCTTTCTCAAAAAGTCAAGGAATGCCTTATGAAAGGCTTTTTGTCATGTAAGAGTCTTTAATAAATGCAAAAATAGTAGGAATAAAAATCTAAATATTTTAAGTCTGTTTTGAGCCCTCTTCTTAATAAAAATTTTTAGAATCCCTCTTCTAAATGGCCCATTGTTGAAATGTTTTTCTAAAAGTATTACCTTCTTTGTAAATACTGTGTTGAGGTAGAACATTGCTAATAATTATCATTAAAAAACCAAGGTATAAAAAAAAAAGATTTACAACGGGAGGCTCCCAAAGTCCTCCACTCTCCTATAGTGATACTATGAGAAGGTAATTGACCACGAGGCCACAGAGATGCCTTCACAAGTATGATGTCACATTCTGAGGATACGTGTCTCATTAAAGCATATGCAGAATACTTAGATGAAGTCTCAATATCTTAAGCAGTCTAGAGACATTTTGCAAGACAGATTTGTTTATTCTCTGGCAATCTGTGATACTTTGATAATATTCTTTCACTCGGTGCCATTGACTTGGGTCTGACACCCAGAAACCCTGTAGGGCAGAGTGGGACTGTCTCTGTGCGTAACTCTTTGTGGCAGAAAAAAGCCTTGTTAATCTCTGCGGAAGTAACTGGTGATTCCAAACTGCTCCCCTTGCCATTAACAGCCCAATTTATAACTTCTACACCATCAGAGCTCCTGGAACAGTCTAATTCTTCTGTATTTTTTCTTATTCATTGTCTGTCTTTAATATGCCAATAAGAAGCCATTGAAAACATGATAGCTGAGGGCAGGGGCACCCCAGCCCTCAAAGTTACATAAAGTGCTTTAGCACTTTAAAGATGTATTTCCACCATAGGTCTCCAACAAAATATCATTTGATTTCTTGAGTGCTGCTTCCATGGACATTGAAGGTGAATGCAAACAAATTAAACCCTTGAACTTGAATTTGATTTTGATTTTGGCCTAATTGTGAGGATTTTGCTTTCCTTACACTGAGTTGCAACCCACATGGAAAGCTGTATCCTTTGACGCTCCTCAGTTGATACTTGTAGTCCTTTTTCACTTTCCTCAAGGAAGCTTGTGCTATCTGCATCGCTCAGATTGCTACTTTCCTTTCCTCCAATACTGATGTTATATTCTTCTTCATGTACTTCAGCTTCTCAGGGATGTTGTCTGATGATTAGGCCTTTTCCATTTTTTCTTCCCAGAAGTATAGTCAGCTTTATTAATGTATATTTTACCTGGAGTCACCCATGTGTATAGTTGTCATTTCCACTGTTGAAAAATGTATTTACAATGAAGAAATTGTTTCACTTACAAAATCCTATCAGCTTTCTTGTGTCATTTCTATGATGAAGCCAACCTTTTCCAAATACTGACCTTTTCTCCTTATGTTCAACATTCTCTTTGCAGCCAACCATAATTATATGCTTCTTTAATTTTAAGCTGCAAATATTTGTAGATTTCTTCAGTTGCATCATTGGATTTAGTGGCTAATGCACAATTCTGAATAATTATTGTCAAATGTAGTTATAGGCATTTAGAATCCATCCAACCAGAAACAATATTGAGCTTCCAGAAAAATCTTGAAATACTATTTTTGATGATGAATATGAGAATATTTCCCTAAAACTTGTCATTTCTGGTATATTAAGCTACAAATTATTCTCTTTCAAAATGGTCACTCTAGTCCATCTCACTCACTACTATCTAGAATATTTTCAAGTGTCCCATTACATTCTTGGGAACTAATAATATTCCTCAATTGATAATCAATGAATATTTGCAGCAGTTTTATCACCTATTGAGTGATGACACATCAGCAAATGAAGATTCTCCATCTTCAAAGGCCCCCCAACTTATCTGATCTACAGCCCCCTTTTCAAAAATAAAATTACTCAGTACCCAACCTTCTGGAAATGACAACTTTTTACTATAACGCATTAGACCAGAAGCAAAGATAAAGGATCAGCATGTTCTTTTGTGGCCAGCCTTCCATCTCCACTTCTTGCCAGTGCCCCTAAATGGGTTACATCACCCACTTTGGGAAACACTAGATTCTTTGGCCTTAAGTTTCACTCTTCTTCTGGGAGGCAGGCCCTCCCTAATCATAGTGGCAATGTCTAAATGGTTTGTCTTTTGTCTCCTAGCTTTATATAGAATAAAATCCACTAATATTTATAAGGTTTTTACTGAATCCTCATTTACAAGTGGGCAGGCAAGTCTACCTTCCTAGTCTACTTGTAGTATAAAAGTGTAGCTAAAGCTCACATTAGATGGATGAACTGGTTGGTCTTTGAAATACTAGAAGCTTCCATCACCACAACAACATGAAAAACACACACAGTGTGACAGACTGACAGAAGAGTAATCTTCATATTAAATAGTGGAGGATTAAAGAAAGCATGTCATATAGTGTGTAGTTGAGGGGAAAACCCAGAAAGTGTGAATAACCAATAGCATGTTCATCAGGAAAAATATGACCTATCGGCAGAACCCATTAGTATACCTTGATATTTGTCCTTATTAGGATTTATTTTTGAACCTTATAACTATTTATTCCTACCTGAATATGTTGATTTACTCTAGAGGCAAGTGAATTAATTATCTGCTTGAGTAGAAGAATATTGCATTATTGTCTAGCCATGCTTCATGGTGCATCAGTCATTTTCCTTTTTAATCCTAAGCATGGAAATTCATAAAGTTGTTCAAAATGTATCTCTCACCAGTTTGTCTCCAAGACATACTCAATTATTTATTTATTTCCTAAAAATATTGAACACATTTCATTTCCTGTTAGCCTATTTGAAGGATGTGAATGTCAAAATGAATCTGAGATTTTAGCCATCATCTTGCTGATAATACATAAATCATTTAGCATCATGAAAGCATAATAATGTTATAGTTTAAATTGAAAACATAATATCATTAGTGTCCTATATATATAGTGAATTTATTATTTAATTAATGATCTTTCAGTAAAATATTATTTGATGGATTAAAATAGTTTTAGATTAATGCATATCTTTTCATCATGGGATATATATTTAAATATTGTTCAGCTAAGAAGTCACATTATGTCACTTATGTCAAATAGATATTTAGGTGAAGTACTGTTACACAAATGTCTCAGAAGTACGATGAGTATGCCAAAGTTACCTGTGTTAATCTTAAATTTATATATCAAATAAATAAATGATTTTAATGTGTGAATCCATGATACATCAGTGATGATAGGGTGAGTATGAACTAAATGGAGGGTTGAGGTTTTATTTTATTTTTTAATTAAAACTATTAAATTTACAAGCTTATTATATAAAAAATTTTTAAACTGCTACAATTGGCCTTCTATTAAAAGCAAAAATAATAATAATTTTCAAATTAGCTTACCGCTTCTTCATCCTTGAAGCCCTGAGAAAATACTATTCTATTTATAAGAAAAACTTTAAAAAATAAATCAAATATCTAATTAGATAGCTTATCCCTTAATTTGATTTTTAAACTATTTCAATGACCAAACTCAATGTTATTCTACTTTCACTCACCTCATAACAATGATCCACACTGATTTTCTCAGGAAGAAACATCATATTATTTCATATTGTGCAGTTTCTTGATTTCTTCAAGAGTTTGGTTTAAGTACAACTGACACTTTGCAGTATTTGTGTTCATTTAGATGGGGAGTTTTCAACCTGACTATGTTGCTGACTGAACTTCAGCAGAATGAGCTCCCAGGTCTGAGCCATCATCCCCCTTGGGTCATTTCTGCTATCATTAGGAAGTGATTGTCAATTAGGAATGAAAATGTGGTGTGGCAGAAATGCTTCCTTTGGATTTTAATTTTTCCACATAAATCATATACCTAACTACAGATCTCTTGCTGCAATTATCAATAAAAAAGCCAGAATCACAGTATCTCTTCTTCAAAGTCTTACACATAAGTAGAATCTTTTTTTTCGGTGTCTTTAATATCACACTAGTAGCAATTATAGTGAAAAAACTCTATACTAGATTATTCCTTGTTTCATATTTACACATTCCAAAGACTAAGTGTTTTGGAGAGAATTAAAAAGTGTGTAAATCTGTTTGGAGTGTGAGAGGCAGCTGGAGTAAGCAAGCAGTTTACGTAAACATAGTCTTCTCTGAAAGCATGCTACTAGCAGGCATCAAAAGGCAATAGATTCATGGCAACAGTGACAAAAAGTAGCTTAGACTTATGCATCATGAATATAATAACATGGTCCAAGTATCATTTGTTAGAGCCTTTCTAGCACTCATTAGGACTATCCTTTGTCAAAGGATTTTGTTTCTTTCTTTCTCATTTTAACAATGAGGAGTATAACCTCTCATCAAATTCCATTATAAGCTTCTGAATTTGGTTTTGGTAAAATCATAGTGTGTGCACTCTTATTATTGTTTTGGTTACTATTTATGTTAGACAGGGTTCTCTAGAGAAACAAAACCAGGATGCTAATAGTTTTATATTTACTTATAGCGATAGATAACATAAGAAATACAGTCAACCTATAAAGCAGTACAAATGGCTCAGTGCAACTCCCTTCCATGAGGCAGCTAATATACTGGCAGTCTTTCTAGTCTTGAAGTCAACCAGATTGAACAATTCAGGGTATCCAGCCATAGGCAGTAAAAGCAGCAAGACAGGTCACCAACAGTCCATCAAATGACAGGGTCCAAACATCCCCAGCTCAAGAGATGTATATTCCAGTAGTGTCTCAAAGCAGATCTTGAAGGAATCTCAAATTACAGTGACACAGTCCATGGGTTACATATCCAAAAGGCAGTGTAGCTTGCAAATGGAGGCACAGAACAAGCAAGGCAATCACACACTAGTCCTATGATCCAAGAACAAGGGACAAGAAAGGCAAGGGTCACCAAGCCATTTATCTCTCCCTCATTCCATTAATCTCACATGCATTCATTGGTCATGTTGGCACAATAAACCTACCTATTACACTGTTCCATAGGAGTGACAAAATAACACTAAAAATTAGTTTTAGATTTGTATCAGCAACTTTAAAGGATCCTTAAAGCAGAATTTTCAGCTATTTGATATCTTCAGAGCTAAAAATTTTGGAAAAATTTTCTATGGCTGTATTCCTTCCAAATCATCTATCTATCATTACTTCTCTATTTTTTGTCTTTTATTTAAAACTTAAGGAGCCCTGGTGGCATCCTGGTTATTGAAGTCCACATGGTTCAAACTTGGAGAATGCCAGTTCCTCAGTTGGAGAGAGAAGTGCCTTTCTCTCCCATCCAGAATTAATCTTGGGAGTCCACGGGGGGGTGGGGGGGTTCGCTGTGAGTAGACATCAACTTGATAGCAGTGAGTAGGTTAGCTTTGTGGGCTAACTGAAAATTTAAAATTCTATATATATATATGGTACTTTTAATGTCCAGCCAACTTATTTTATAAATAAAATTACTAATTATCTTCATCTACGTAGCATATTTACATGAATTGTTATTGGATCTGTTTCACAGTCCAACAACTCTTCATGATAGTATTAAAAGAGTGCATAATAGTTACATAATTTCATATCAACTTGATGAATAAAGTGTAGGAGTAGAGTTTAGCCTGTCAATCAGATAATAGCTTAATGACCTCATTTGGAGACATGACCAAGACATAAATGGCTTGCTGGAGGACAGTCCCTCTCTTTGCCTTCACCTTCCTGTTGGCAAGCCAGTCAGAGACCTTCCCTATCCCTCATTATGTATCCACCGACAGTGAAGCTCTAAGACTGTGCACTCACTTATCAGTGAGCTTCCTGCATTTTGCATCATTGCTTGTGCTTATGTGAGACTGAAGAGGAAATCATGCACTAGCATCAAACTTTTGGACTTATCAAGACTTAAAGACTTGATCTAGACTGGCTGGGATGTTTTATTGATGTAGAATTACTTCCTGATATAATGTTCGTTCTCTCACATATATGAGCATCACTGGTTTTGTTTTTCTAGTCAACACAGATTAACACAGAGTGAGATGATCAGTAAAAATATGATTTATACTTTTAAGCTACTATTAATTGAGATTAATACATATATTACAACATTACAAAGTTCAGCTATACTAAGCAGTATTGTGCAATTGCTTTCGCAATCAGTTTCCAAATGTTCTTTTTCTCCCTGGATTCCTTGACATTGTCTTTCAATTAAGCACCTGCCCCACCAACACTATACCGTTACCCCCACAAAGCCTTACTCTGCTTGCTGTCCTTACAGAGTCATCAATCCTTAGTTTCTTGCACTGAAAAACAGAACATTTAAGGGGAGACCCCAATGACATAAAACCTCTGAGCTACACCCTACTATGAACAAAATAAAACAAAATGCAAAAAACGTTGAAAACCAGATTAGGTCCAGCATGTTTCAGAGGGGATCAACTAACAAAGTTTAAGCTATTAAACTCAGACCTGCCTGATTCTATATTCTATACTCATCTTCCCAATGCACTTGTTTAGTAACTACTTTCTTCTGATCCCTCCATTGTGGATAGAAGGAGTTCACCACAAATGAATTTTGCAGTTCCCACAGATGAATCTCACAGTCCTCCACAGCCTTCTGCAAACTGGATTTTTACAGTTTAAGCTCTAATCCTAATCCCTCCATAGATGTTGGATTAAGATGTACAATCCTTCAGTGACTGATGATGGTGTACATCTTCCACGCGGACACAGTTGAAATCTCACTTAGATGACTGCTTGCTTGGAGAAAAGCCTCTACTATCCCAGGCACTATTCTTTCTGACAGCTGGGCACCATCTAATTTCTTGGCCATGATTTGCTATAGCACCCATATCGTCTACATTCCCTGCCTTAGGGTGAGATTCCAGGGCCATGAAGTAAAAGCAAATTCTTCTTTGGGTGGCACCAGAATTTACCATGAGCCCAAATTCCATTCTGGGTCTATGTGTGTTTTGGTTGGTATTGTTTGTTTGTTTTCTAATGTCCTTTAGCTCCCTTTTATAACCTCCTTTTTTAATTTATGGATGGGAGTCCAATCAGTCATCCCCCAGGGGCATCACAATCTTTCTTTAATATCTCCTCAGGCTCTCAATAACTAAGGTAGACCATATTCTGGTCCATAGAGTAAACCTTTAAAAGGGAATTATGAAAAGTATAATCTTTATTTTTAACAAAGAATTAACTTTACTGGACATATAGGGTCAGTTTCTCTTCTTCCCCTTGCCCGTGACCTTGGCTGGGGCGAGGACCAGGCTGTCACCTGGTACAGCATGGAGGAGATCTTGTTGATGTAGTACAGACCAACCACGCAGAAGATGAAGCAGACGGTGACGCACATTCGGTGGATCAGGCCAGATGCAAAGAGAGCCAACAAGAGGCAGAGGAGAAGCTCAGGAAAGATCTTTGCCTGGAACCTTTTGCCAAAGACAAGATTCTCCAGGTTATTGAAGGCAGTGAGGGAGAAGATGAAGAGGCTGGAGCCCAGCAGGTCGCCCTGGATGGTAAGCCACTAGGTGGAGGCGAGTTGGTGGCTGTACATCTGCATCCCGGCCAAGAGCAGCAGAGACAGGAGGGAGGAGAGCGCCAGTGACATGCCTGTACCCATCATCTTCCATGCCCCCAACTTATAAAGATTAAAATGTACATTTCTAAGTATCACTGGGATTATGTTAGGCAGGATTCTCTAGAGTAATGAAAACAGAATACACACACACACATATATATTCCTTATACAGCATAAATGAATATAATGCCCACATAAACTAAACAACTATTCAAATATATATGTATGTATATGTATATATATATAAAATCAATGCATATGAATTAGTACAATGTAGCCAAAATAGGGCTTAGAAGATGTTACCATATATACTTGAGTATAAGCCGACCTGAATATTAGCAGAAGCACCTAATGTTACCATAAAAACTGCACTAAGAATTTGCTGAAAAAAAACTCAGCTTATACTCAAGTTTATAATTTCATGTCTACCTAATAAGGGTAGGGGGGAGTCAAGCCTGTTAGTCAGGTCACAACATGTGGTGCCTCCTTGCGGGCTTGCCTTCTCATAAAGATGGTCCTGGGATCCACTCCCACTCTTCTCTCTTCTTTCAGCCTCCTGTACATGAGCCACACAAAGTGCTTCCAGTGCCCTGGAGCTGCATCCACTGCCATTGGATCCCCAAGACTTTGTACCACCTGGCCAGTGGTATTCCTCCATTCAACATCATTGCTGGTAACTGTGAATCTGAAGATAAACGTATGGACTAGCACCAGTCTTATGGACTTTATCTGGACTGGTTAAAGATGTTTTCTTTATATATATAATAACTTCTTAATATAAAGTTTTCTCTTACAAATAATGTGAGTGTCTATTCAACCCAGTCTAGCATGGCTTATTATAAAATGAGAAAAGTCTAAAGAAAATAATCTGATTTTCCCTCTATATATAGGCATTTAAGAATAAAATCAATAAATTTTTTAAAAGATTAAGAAAGAACATCAAAGAAAACAAAGACTGGTTATTTGGTGTGGGAGGGGAATCAATAAATTTGATAAATTTCTAGGAATGCTAACAGGGGAAACTGAAAGAGTGCACAAATTACTAATATTAGAAATGTTAGAGAAGGTCCCATTATCTATTTATTGAATAATAAAACAATTTATTAATGAATATTATAAATAATTATAATTTTCGAAATTAGATTGTTTAGATGAAATGGAAAAATTCTTTTAAGAAAAAGAGTAATAAATACTATTAAATAAATGCATGTGTTTTCAATATATTGAATTAAGTTCAACACCTTTCCAAAAAAGAAATTAACTGTGCCAAATACTTTTATGAATTATTTAATCAGTTTGTTGTTCTTAGGTGGCATCAATTCCTTTCTAACACACGGTGACACTGTACCCAACAGTAGGAAACACTGTCAAGTCCTACGCCATCATCACAACTCTTCCTATGCAACCTGTTGCTGCACCATTGTGTCAATCTCTCCCCTTGAAGGCCTTCCTTTATTTTGCTGTCACTCCACTTCTGCAGGAACTGATCTCTCTTGACATGTACAAAACATGTAAGATGAAGTCTCACCGTCCTTGCCTCTAAAGGCCTCCCTCTCAGGCCCTACTTCCTCCAAGATGAATGGGTTGTCCTTCTGGCAGTCCATACTGCTCTCACTATTCTTCCCTAGCCCTACAATTCAAATGTGTAGATTTTCTTCAGGCTTCTCTGTTCAGTGTCAAACTTTCACATGCATATGAGACAATGGAAAATAACATGACTGAAGTCAGATTCACCTGAGTCCTTGAAATGACATCATTGCTTTTCAATACTTTACAAAGCCGTGTGCAGCAGATTCACCCAATGCACCACATCGTTCGACCTCTTCACTGCTGTTTCCATGAGTACTAATTATGGACTAATTAAGGAGGACAAATATCATATTATGAATAAGAACACCAATTCTTCTTCAGTTTTAAAAAGTAGAAGAGATAAGTTTACGTTTCATATAACACCCTAATATCAAGACTAGGAAAAAAATCTAGTGAATCCTGGATCTTCAAGGTGCATAGCATGCTCCAGAGGCTGCATCAGTGAGATCCCACATGGACATCCCACTGGGTGAACTGGTCTCTTCCTCAGACACCACACTGAGGAATTAAATCAGAAAATAAATGGTGCCTAAGGAAGCAGGAAATGGCTGAAGCTTATCAAGATTGTTGAACTGTTGGTAGGGAGACCAACTTGGTCTTGCTACATTAGTGCGCTAGGGGTTGTATTAAGATATGTCTTATTCTGGCAAGCCTGTGAAGAATATTCTGTTTTATTTTCTATGTATTAGGATGTAACTCAGAGGGACTTTGATTTGCAGGTCACCCTCTTAAAGGTATGTGTGTGCGTGTGTGTGTATGTATGTGTATGTGTGTGTGTGTGCATATATATATATATATTTTTTTTTTCGGTAAGTGATGCCCAGGACTGAAGAACTTATAGGGATAGCAAATAGAGTAAGAGATTGTCAGGGAGGGTGGGGTTATAGGAATGGTGATGGAATAAAAGGAAGATGATATCCAGGAGTCCAGGAAGAAAAACCATTTTTGGAAATTAATTGTGGAAGCAATTGCACAATTCTACTCGACATGATTGAACTATAGCATGACATATATATTAACTCCCAAATCATGACAAATTTTAAAGAATCATCACAACTACATTGATCATATTAAATGGAGAAAAGCTTGAGTCTGTGAAAAATGTTGTCTTATAGGATCCACAGTCAGATCCATGGAAACGGCAGTCACGGGATCCGAAGATGCATTGCATTAGGTTAATCTTGCTGTTCACAAGACCTCGATAGCACAGGATTGAAGCACAATGGTGTTACTTTGAGGAATAAGGTGAGCCCCACCTAAGTCATGGTGTTCTCTATTACAACATATGCATGTGCCAATTGGATATTGAATAAGGAAAACCATAGAAAAAGCTATGCATTTGAATTGGGCTGCTGGGGAATAATATTGGATGTATTGTGGACTGCTAAAGAGCAAACTAAACTGTACTGGAAGAAGTAAGGACAGAGTGATCCTTAGAGGCAAGAAGGGCAAGACTGCATCTTACGTACTTGAAAATCTTATCAGGAGAGACCAGCTCCTGGAGAAGGACATCATGTTTGGTAAAGTGGAGGAGTGGTGTGACAGTTACATAATACATCAATTTGCAGAGGGGTGGAGTCTACCCTGTCCATTAGATCACAGCCAATGAGGACATGGCCTTCTCTGGGAGCTCCTGTATTTCTCCCTGAAGATCAAAGACAGACTCCCTATGAGATATCCCTATTGACAAGTCACAAGGAACTACGCTTATAGAGCCATATACTTAGACCCTGAAAAGTCACATGGACACCCACACCAGCACTCAGATGTTTCCACCACCACTGGACGCACAAGATTTTCCACCCACCAGCCTGTGATATTCCTGCATTCTGTGGCATTGCATGTGTTGCTGAAAAGAAACTTACAGCTCGTATCAGACATATGGGCTAATACCAAACTTATGCACTTGATCAGAACTGGGCTGGGATGTTTTCTTAATATACAGTTGCTCTTTATATGAAGTGCTTTCTTAATACCCATATGAGTGTCTATGAATTTGTTTCTCTAGTCAACCCTGACCGACACAAGGGAAAAAAAGTGGAAGATTCTGACAATATTGATCAACAAACTGGTTCCATCAAACTGAACAAGTACAGGGACAATTGTGAGAATGGTTCAGGGCATTGCAGTGTTTCATCATATTGTGCATATTGTTGTTGTGGGTCAGCGATGGCTAACTGACATCTAAGGACAACAGCAACATATTTCCCAGAGAATTAGCAAAAGATTACTTTAGCTATTCTCAATGAATTTGAATAGAGGAAATTCCCTTCTATAAAGTAAACCTACCGGTAAAAATAAACAAAAATCAAACTCACTGCCATTGAGTGGATTGGAATAGACAGGAACCCTATAAGGTATGGTAGAGATACCCCTGTGGATGTCCAAGTCTATGACTCATCTTCTATTATAGAATGGCTAGTAGTTTCAAAGTATGGACCTTGTGTCTAGCAGCTCAACACAGTAACCAGTAATTTTCTGATATCTATCTATCTCTATCTATCTATCTATCTATCTATCTATCTATCTATCTATCTATCTATCATCTATATCTGGCAATCAGGAAAATGTCACCTTGATCACTAGGAGTCTTTGGAGTGAACTCAACAGCAGCAGCAAGGAGACAGAAATAGTTACAGGAGCCCAGAAACACACTAGATTGATGGACTCTTTCCTGTAGGCTTTCAATGAAGTTGCGTGGACTGGATACTGTTTAGTGAGAGGACGTCATGGGAAAGCCAATTTAAATGCTTTAATAACCTGATGAAGCATTGTAAGCAATATTGATCTATGCCCAGAAATTGTGAAAACAGCTACTTGGCCAAAGAACTGTAAAAAAAATCCTTATTTTTGGTAGTCTTTCCGTAGAAAGATGACTCAATCAAATGCTCAAATTATACAATGTCATTGACAACACATGCAAGTATTTTTTTAAGCAAAAGGGGAAAATGTATTAGAACCCATATAGAAAACCCTGGAATGACCCAGCATACCCTACTTTGTAGCCATGCCCAGGCAAAGGCTCACACCATTCTCTGTACACCCATGTCCCAGAGGGAATCCTCTTGAGTCGAGCCCCAAAGTCCCAAGACTGGCTGGGGGTGGGGACGTTGAAATTAAAACTTACAATTAGATCATTCAATAAAGATTGCAGTAGTACATAACCAAGTTATCCCCAGAGGTTCGGGTTAGTTTCATAAAAGGAATGGGAACAAGAGATATTATTGCTGACATTAGATGGGTCTTGGCTCCAAAAAAAAAAAAAAGGAAAAAAAAGAATAACAGAAAGAAGTTGACTTGTATTTTTTTGGTTACTCCAAGACATGCTCATGTAAAGATAATAAAAACTCTGGATTACCTTGAGAAGAATGGGAAGGAGAGCACTTCATTGTGCTCATGTGAAGTTTGTGCATGGTTCAAGATGCAGATGTGTGAATAGAACATATACATATGTTCTATTTTTATACATATATACATTTTATACATATATAAAAATTAGGAGAACAATAAGTTTGTCTACTCCCACCCTAATTGTTAATTTCTATGCTGAGCAAATAATCTAAAAAGCTAAATTATATGAAAAAGAATGAAACATCAGGTTTAAAGAAAGGCTCCTTAATAAACGGTGGTACTTGGAATGCACAATATCGTGTGCTAAAAGTGAGGAAGACACAAAGTGTTTGTGGTAGCAGATCAAGAATTTCAGCTTTCTTTTTTTATTTTTTGGTGGGGAAGGGGGCATCACTGCCTCTGGTGTTCATGGGAGCTACCCAGCACTGCTCCTGAGAGGCGCCGCTGGAATTGAACCGCCAAGCCTGTGGGTCACAGCCGCACACTCAACCACTTATGCCACCAGGGCTCAGCCCCTGAATTTCAGCTTTCAGTATGACTTAAAACTAAACATAAAGAAGACAAAAATCGTCAATGAAGAAAATATTAAGACTTTAAGGGATTTTGTCTTGTTTGAATATACAATCAACGCTCCTGGAAATAGCAGTGAAGAGATAAATCAACTTAGTTCATTGGGAAAATACATTTGACTTTAAGCAAGACATTCAATATTTCTTGCTAGAATCATAATTCAAATGCATAAATTCGTCAATCTTAGTATTTTTCCAGCTTTAACATGCATTTGATACCATGGCTGGGGTCAAATACTCTTTAGTCTTCAATGTGACACTTTTGTTTTTCAATTCTTTAAAAAGATCTTTTACAGCAGATTCTCACAATATAATATTTCATTTATTATTGACTGCTTCTTTCATATTATATGATTGTACATCCAAGTAAAACCTAAGCAACTTCCATTTTTTCGTCATTTATGGATGATGTTACATTAGCTTCATTGTGTGTGTGTGCACTAGAATAATATGCAATAAAAACTGTGTTTTTATATCTTCATCAATAAAGACGTCAGCTTTTCTATTAAGCATGCAAGATTGTATCTTCTGCAAATCATAATTTTCTGATGAATTTTCCTTCAGTCCTGATGTTTCATTTTTTATTAGATAGCCCAGCTTCTCAGATTTTAGTTTATATTATATAAATATTGTGAATAAATGATTCTGCATCTTTCTTCACATACCTAGCTTCTCAGAGTATTAGCTCATGTGGAATAAGTATTGTGAATGAATGCAACCCTAATTCCTACATTCCCTGATTTTAAGCCAAGCATGATTTGCTCGCTCTAAGTGACTGTCTCTTGTTTTACATATGTTACCCATAAGTATTTTATGCTGTACATTATTAAATTATATTGCATAGTCAAAAACACAGATAAGCATTTTATTTTATTCTCTGCTTTTTGTCAGTGTGCATCTGCTATGTATAGCCTTTATTCCAAGTCCTCTTCTGACTATGGTGTCAATGTCTGACAGCTCCTTGCAATGTACCCCTGCAAGCAGTTTTGAATTATCATCTGTAAAATTTTATGTCCATGTGATATTAATGAAATTGATAATTTCTGCATTTGGTTAGGTCATCTTTTTTTGTATTTTGCACAAATATTGATCTATTCCAGTAATTTGACCAGGTAGCTGTCTTCAAATTACTTAGCCTAGACACCTAAGCACTTCCTCTAATGATACATCCAATTGTTAAGCTGCATCAATTGACAGTACCTCCATTTCTGGATGCCCTCCCACTTTCTAATGATTTTTGTGTAGCCTGGAATTCTTTATTCAATACCACTTGTACCCAACCAATATACTACCTTCCAAAATGATTGAATATTGAGTAATTATTTTGGTACAGTGACACTGCATTCCTTCATTGTTGTTTCTTGGGCCACTCAATGTTTTGCCCAGAGATTTCTTCAATATTGAGTTCTAGGATTTAATTTTTTTTATTTTTTTGGTCTTGAAAATGCTGAACTTTTTCACCCTTTTAGTTTTTGAAATCCAAATGGAATCCTTAACGGTACTTAGTGTAAGGACTATAGAAGCACATATGAAGAGCATCGTAGAACTTACTGTGATACAAAATTCAATCTATTCTTTTTAGTTGATATTAGTAACTTCTTTAAATAGTTTTGAGAAGATTTCTATTTTAATCATGACCATGATGATTCCAATGCTTGAAGACCCCATGAAACAAAGCAGAACTCTACCATAGGGTTTTCTGAGTGTGATCATTAGAGAAACATATTTTATGGCCTGTATTCCATAGTGCTTATTGAATCTCTTTGAACTGTCAAACCTGTTTGTCATTACTAATGACTTTCTAACTTAAAATGAAATTTCCATACAGCCAATATTCAATTTTATTTTGTGGAGAAATTTTAAAGGAAATTGGTAGTAATACACAACCCACCTACCCATCTCCAACACACACACACACACACACACACACACACACACCAAATGAAGTTGATAACAGACTTCTTTGGGGGGGGGGCATCACTGCCCTCTCGTGGTCATAGAAACTACCCAGACTTGCTCCTGGAGAGCCACTGCAGGATTTGAGCTGCCAATCCTGTGGGCTGCAGTCCCGCACTCAACCACTACATCACCGGGGCTCAGCCGGATAACAGACTTCTAAGAAAAGAAATTTCTTTCCAGAGTGGCATGGTTCTTTTAGGCATGATTTACATAACAAAAATATTTGTCAGTTTACGCATATGATCCTAGTGAGCTTTCACTTTTGGAGTCAGTAAATTAAGCTATTTCTGTAAGGTTGAAAATGAATTTGTCCTGGTCTGCCTACATTCCCTTGTTCGGTCAATGTCATGCTTTTGCAAGAGTGCTGCTCAGCATTGTGAGAAGATAGCCACCCCCATCATCATGAACTCGGGTGTCATGTCTTGCCTCATCTCAGTTCATTTCCATCTTTTAGGCCAGGGAAGCCAGGAAAACATGAAAGGTTTTCTAATCTCAGATCGTTTCTTTTGGCTAGCAAATCAGGACTTGTATCTCTCTCTCTCCCTCATGAAAATCCATCATTTAAAGCATAGATTTATTTGTATAAGATGGGATATTTTAGGTATATGTTGATGAAATGAATTTTAAGATAATACTCACTGAATCAAAACTTTACAAGTACAGAGTGAGTATTTTGTCTAGTTTAATCAAACTGGAAAAATGGTTGTTGAAAATGATACATCGATTAATGATGAATGCAAGCTGTTCAAGGTATTCATAGAATAAAATTTTAGAATCGTTTATATGCAGTTATTTTATTAAAGGAGGTTAAAATCAAAATGATTTCCAATATTCTCATTGGCAGTCCTATAATTCTGTCCTATTATCAATAGGCATCGATGGTGTAGTTCATATAGTATGTGTAAAAAGAAATAGGACTCTATCTCAATGGTAAGCAAATCTTGAAACATTATTGGGAGAGTGTATTTATAGAGAATGCAATAGAAAGCATAAATGAAAAAAAAATCCTGTAGAAAAGTTATGTGCAAAAAGGCACATTCATGTGTCATAACAGGGAAAATTCAATATCCATTCAGGGGATTTTTACTAGGAAGAAAAGAAAGAAAACCTTGAAATTTAGTGTGAGAGCTTATTCTGTATTGTGATTATCTTTTACTCCTAGTAAATTCATCAAGTAGTAGATTTCAAGGATGCAAGAAAGAGACAGCAGTAAGACAAGGTAGGATTGTATCCCTATGGTGATGGTGGTAGTGGAGATAATAATTATTAGCAATAGTGACAGCAGTGAGAAGCCTAGTAGTGTAGTGGCTATTCAATGGGCTACTAAGGACTAGGTCAGCAGTGGGAAACTCACTGCTACACTTTCTGCTCCTACAAAAACTGACCAGCTCTGA
The DNA here is from genome assembly GCA_004026705.1 of Nesogale talazaci. NCBI lineage: Eukaryota > Metazoa > Chordata > Mammalia > Afrosoricida > Tenrecidae > Nesogale > Nesogale talazaci. Next base: position 56,693 of record PVJH01009214.1, on the reverse strand, counting down.
AACCACAGCAGTAGTTCTAGCCTTCTCTGGAGGGTCTGTAGGAGTGGGAATCAACTCCATGGCGGGAAGTCTAGCAATAACCATTGTGCTGTACTTTAAAGCTTTCATTGGTCCAGCTTCTTTATATATTGCATCTCATACATTGAAAGGCAGCTGAGAAATAATTGGCTTAGCAGGAAGCAATGGACATTTGAAAAAGAGATGAATGCAACTTTGAAAAGACAGTGGCATAATAAAATTGGTAATATTGGGATTAATGAATGTGCTATAAGAGAAAGCTATGAGTTAATAAGTGAAATAAGAAAGGAGATAAATATGAACTAGTTCAAACAGTTATCTTTTTAGTTCTTTCAGAATGCTCAGTTTCAAGAGATGGGAAACATGGGGAAGCAATCAGGACTGGAGATAAGAATATTTTGAGAACAAAATGTAAATTGTGACTCACCTTCAGAGGGGAGGTGGGGAGAAATATGAATGGAAAGTTAACAGACATTTGTATCATGGAAATAAACAAATAGAAAATAAGCATCACCAAAAGCTTCATTAACTTTTCAAAGATTCAAATTTACAAAATTCTAAATTTCAAACATTGAGAGAGATCCATTAACACGACAGGCTGCTAGTAGCAAGCTAAGTCATTGGTAAGCACCCTCTGCTCTCCGAGGGGAAAATGAGGCATTCTGCTCCGAGTCAAGAAATCCAGTATCAGAAACACAGAGATTTCCCCTGTCTTAGAAGGTCTTGATGAACTGCAATAGATTCGATTGTAGTGAGCTTGTTTTTTGTTGTTGTTCATTGGACTGGGAATAAATATTGAATAATATGCCAAGCATAATAAAATTGAGTCAGGAAGCATCAGAATAAAAGCAAGAAATACGATGGGAAAATATAGCACCTTAATGGAGGGTAGAACATTTAAAAGCAATCCAATAAAAGGATTAGATTCAACAGGAATAAAAACAGAAAACAAATTCAAAACCAGAGAGAGGAAGTATCCTTTTACTTATCCTCATACTTGACATAAGTTCTTAATTAAATAAAGCTTTATATGCATACTATTAACTAAAGCTTTATTTAGACAATCAGACTATAACTGCTTTCACTGATACTATTTTCAAAATATGAATAAAAAAGTTGCTTTAACCCTATTTGGGTTAAAGATATCCTTGGATTATTATGAGTTTTACAGCCATTCACATTCCCACATTGCATTCTAAATCCTGTAAGGGGGCTCAGAGGAAATATTCAAATCAACAATAAAGAAGAAAACCTAGTTCAAAGTATCCCCATATTGCTCAATCATATTTTGATATTCAGATTCTGATTTTTACAGCTTACAAAATTGCCTTTCTTAGATAACACACATGAATGAAATTTGTTTTGTTTTGTTCTTAATACAAACCTTGCTTCCTGTTTTAGTAGTTATATCCCATATAAGTTGCAATAGTCAGCTCATTTCCTTCTTACCACATAAAATGAGAAGCCTTCCTCTCATGAGGAAGGAGGAAAAGCAATACTTAAAACTACTAGAATAATAAAACCATATATCTCTCAGAAAAATAGAAAACTAGTGTTCCAGTAGCTTCTTTCACCTGCTGCCACTTTCTGTGACAGAATTAGCAGAACAGTATTCATTTTACTACATGATCACAGCAGTTTGGTTTCCGAGTTAAAGAATTGACATTATTAAATACCTGTTAAGGCAGAGAATTCTCTTTAGGAACAACAAAGTGAGTTTTTATAAGTCATTAAAATCAAATCACTGTTCAAAAAGAAGGTTCAAATTAGACCCAATTTCCAGTACCACTTCTAAATAATCTTAGTATAAAGTCTTTGGAGGATCGTCGTTCATCAAGTGCAATAGTCAGGGAGAGGTTCTCTGGTTGAGGGGTCATTTTAGTAGATTTCTGCTTCCCTTTCTCTTTTCAGGATCTTGACGATTTACACTCAGTTGATAAGCATATTTTCCTTTAGCATATTAAGCACATCACATTAAGCATAAAATGCCATCTTTCTATCTTTATTTCTGGATGCTCTTTCTTCTGACTCTCCAGGTAATTATGATCATTATATTAATTTACCACCTTCAAAATCATTCTTTCCTGTACTATTCCTATAAGACTTTTATTTATTTCTTTTTACATTTGGTTCTTAGCACTGATTAAACCACAGTATTTTCATTTACATTTAAATACTACATTTCTGATTAGTGGTATATTTAAAATATTGCCATACTATTGCCAACTTGAATTTTAGACATACAAAACAATTATATTAAAAAATTATTGGCTTTACTAGCAATACCACATACATACCACAAATGCAATAATTTAGATGAAATATTAGGGAAATAAGAGAAACAATCATATTTAAAGCCCACTCTTACTTTTAATTACACTTTTAAACTTGCAAAACTTTCACCTAAACCCATCTCCTAACTATCTAAACCACAATCTCCATATCAAAAACAGCACACGTCTTCACCAAAATGACTTCAATGTATGGTAAGAACTATGATTGGCACAAAGTAACTTTTGAATTAATATTAGACAGTATTATATTTTAAAAATGTGTTTAAGGTGATTTCATTTTGCCATATCATATCCAATTGCATTTTTTCTTATAAAATGGGAAAAAAGAAATCAGTATTTTCAGAAACTGAAGAGCTACTTACTCTTCTTTCTTGATTGTCCCCAAATTTTCTATCCCTACTTCTAAAATGGTTCCTTTCTATACTCAGAGTAATTGCAAAACCAATCAACCTCCAAGTGAAAGTTGTTGAATTTTATTTGAATGCTCCCACACAGTCATGGCCTAAGAGATACTAAGCATGAAAAGAGGAATCAGAGTAATTTCATATAACCAAAAGTAATCTAAAAGTATAGCACATTTTCTCTGAGAAATGGATTTTCTACAGATATAATTTGAATGTTAGTCATAGAAAACATTGAAATATAAACTCAATGTAGAATCTTATTGTATTCTATTTTGGGGGGTCCTAAGTTCATTTTAAAGGAAACAAAAAATGATAAATGCAAGTCAATGTAAACCTGTACTCACAGTGCATGTATCTTAGATTCTCTCTATATATAATTTTATTATTCTTTCATTATTTTTTCCTTCAATTTTGATTCTCTCCTTTATGCTCAGCAATCAATCTAAATCTCTATAGTGGATGAGCTTTTCCTTAACTTACTTTTCATCTTCATATGCCTGCCTCTTACAGCATTTTTTCCAACATAGGTCATGTCCTCATGTCCTCATCAACCACAAATTGAATTTCTTTGAAACATAGATTGCCCATCCCAAGTCTCCACTCCCCACCTCTCATCTCCACCTCCCGCTCCCACCCCTTGCCTTTCTTTCTTTCCCTCATTTCCCTTCTTATTCTCTGTCCTCATGAGTAACTCACAATCTCTGAGAAAAAATCAGTCAAAGATTCTCCTTAAGAGTTGAGTGAGGAGGGTGAGGGTTAGGGGGGTAAAGGGGGGAAAAAGATTTTGCTGAGGAAAAATGTTATCAATGCTCAAGGCAGAAGTGTCTCTGCAGTATATCCTACCATGATAATATTGTCCACTGATGGTGCTGGAAAGATCCAGTGAGGGTTACAAAATCAGAAACCTAGACAGGGAAAAGAAAAGTGATGATATTGGTAGAATGCCTACTAATATTCTCTTATTAATTATTTATTATTTGTTGCAAAAAGTCTTGTCAAAGGGTGATTACAACTTTTTTGTTTTTACAAATAAATACTGTCTAAGTGTGATTATAGCAACTTGTTCACTTAGCTTTAATGCATATTGACATGCCCAATTTTAACTTTGAGTTTTAAGGCTGAACTTAAACCAAAACTGTGAAACTGAACTCTCTAGTTTAAAAATGCCTTACCTTATAGTTAGCACAATTTCCCAACTCAAAGTAATTAGAGTCCACGAGATGGTGTCAAGATAAAGACCTCTCTATCCATAAATCATTCTGCTCAAAGACGGAACTGAAACCATTATGTAATGAAAACAAGTGTGTGTGTCTACAGTTCTCAGGACCAAAGATAATGTCTTCCATGGATAATCATTTGAGTTGTTAAAAAGAAGAATAAAGAAATAACTCCAATGTTATTTACCTGGTGTGCCAGATAAGACATTATGTTAAATAATAATACTTTAAACTGTACTCTACTTACAGTTTCCAAAACCTGTTCATGGACAGTATCTCATTTGACACACAAAACCCTGTGAGAACTAGTTACTATTATTTCAATTTTATATATGTATTAACTCAAGTTCAGAAAGGTTAAAGACTTGCCCCAAGTCCAAAAAGCAAGTGACAACAGTGCCTAAAATGGATGATTCTAAAATAGACACCAAAGGTAGCTATTCGTATTCACACATAAAGCCAAAGTCTAAATTTATTATGTGAATAATGGGTTATTCATTGCCTTTTGTATTTTGTTACAAGTGAGAGCCATGAGTGCTCTTTCGACATATTGAAAGTGGTCCAGGGTAAAGAGATCAAGAAAGCTAGTTGAACTAGCAGGCCTCTCTATTTCTCTATATGGTGCCTTATGAATACTGTGTGCCTTCTGTCACAATAACCCTTGTGCCTTGAATCATTTTAACAAGTCATAAAACCAGATGATTAAGTCTCCATAATCATAGCAAAGTGAGGACAAAAGCAAACGCTTTCTTACAACCGTCCAATTTGCCAGGAGCCATCCCACCACCCTCCAATCATAGACCCAATGGGAATCTCTATTCTGTTTCAGACTGAGGTTATGGTCACAGTGACAAATAGCACTGAGGCCAAAACTTGTATGGTTGCATTAGCAGTTAGTCTCTTATTACTGGTGTTTGAACACAGTGGCTGTTTAATAAGTGACTGTCTGCCTGAAGCATGAAACAAGCACAATAAAATAACTTCGGAAGCCCTGCCAACTCTGGTTTGGGGATGTATTGGCATGAGTTCCTTGAAAACTGATTAGATGTGAGCACCAATTTAAGACGTATGTTTGTTAATTAAGTTGCAATTCTGTATGACAAAAATGTTGAATCTATTTCAGAGATGAAAGTGCATTAATAGGTAAATGAGTTACAATTTTTTTCTTTTCAAATATGACTGCATTATATTTTTCAGTTGAATGAAACTTTTTTTCTTCCTCCTTTCAAATTTTTCTTTAAAACTGTTTTCTCCCTCCTTCCTATCTTCCTTCCTTCCATCTTTCCTCTCTCCCCTGCTTTCCTTTTTACTTTCTTTTTCAAAAAGACCTATTGTTTATCTTAATGGTACTAATGCTTTATTCCTAAATTCTCAACATGAGCATAGAGAGACAAGGGGATAGGTAGCATTTACTTTACACTTTTTTTCCTCTGGAACAAAACTGCCTTTAGTTCAAAAGATTTAATAAAGTACTTGATCATATGATTGCTACCGAAACTGGGCCTTTTACTAGTTTATAGTTTCTTCCTATAAATCATTAAAGAAATGTTATTTGGAGACCTTTTGGGCCACATGTGTAGGACACCACAACTTAATAGGAGAACAATCCTACAATTTTCAAAATTTTAAAAGTTAGCATACCACCAAGAATCTCTGTGCATAAAAACTATTAAGAACATCATTTATATGGACATTTATGTTTTGTTTCTGATTACTTGAAAATGCATAATTATAAATAAAAGATAAGAAACAAACTAATGGAACCTTTATTTTGAGAGGCAACTCAAATGGCTCAATTGTGGAAGTATTTTTGTTAAAAACATACAGTTTTGTAAAAATAACCAATCAGAATGTTTTAATTACTATGTTAGCATGACATTGAAAACATTCTGTGCTGTGATTCAGTTTATATAGCTAAAAAAAGATTTTGCCATATTTGTTTAAACAGATGTTCTGGGTTACCTTCACATCACTTGAAGAAATGTAGTGATTCTTTGACTCTTCCATAATTCTTTATTATTTTTAAATAAGAGCTATATATTTAAAATAGAACCTGTTAGAAAATTCTAGGCTATAATATGTACTGCTTATATTATTTTCAAATGTATGTATTATACATTTTCAATTAAAACCTGTATAACTTAAACCCATAATTCATTATAACTCATGGCATGCTGTCATTTTAACATTCAAAGTTTGGAAAAAATGTATCCATGGATTATGATGACCTTCTAAAGCAGAATACAATATATACACTTTACTATATATACATGTACACATAAAATATACATGCTTTAAATATAAAGACAAAAGGCTTTACATGTAAAAAATAAATCAACATGCTTCTTGTTTCAGTAAGAAGGCTCCTGTCATAAAGTAAAATTGTTTAGTATACCTCTTCTCTCCATATCCATAGCTTTGTAAATTCCACCCAGTGACTAAGAGTATACAAAAAATGTCTATACAACTCTAACATGGGCATTGGTCAGATTTGCTACACTGTTAAGTATAACAGGGAGCCATATCAGATGCAAAAACAGAGGATTCAACCCTAAGACAGACAATCCACTGGCAGCACAGTGTGAAAAGATCCCTGCCTGAAGTGATGGAGGAGACAAAGGTCCAAGCACTGAGATCATGAGATAAAGGAACAGAACTTAGATCATGTGGCAGAGTAACAGGATTCCCAACCCACAGAACAAGGCACAAACCATGGGTTTAGGGGGCTGAGGGGCTGATCAGAAGAGAGGGAGAGAGAGAGAGAGAGAGAGAGAGAGAGAGAGAGAGAGAGAGAGAGAGAGAGAGAGAGAGAGAGAGACTAATAGGTACTGCTGTGGACAAAGGATTTTATAACTTTTCTAATCCTAAATCGGTATAATGTTTACTTCCTTCATAACAACTGTGTTAGTTCAAGGAGACTAGAGACACAAATTCATAAGCACACAGTTGTGTATAAGAGAGAGTTTTATATCAAACAGTAATTGTACATTAAGAAAACATCCCAGCCCAGTCCAGATCAAGTACATAAGTCCAATGGACTAAAGCCAATATGTTGAATATTAGCCTATAATTTCCTCTTTAGGCTTGCACAGTCTAATGCAATAATGCTTAATGCCAAATGCAGGCAGATCACAGAGTAGTGGGTGGAAAATCTTGTGGATCCAATGACAGTAGAGATATCCCAGCACTGGCAGGGGTCTCCACATGGCTCCTTGTGCTCCTGGGCTCCAGTGTCACTCCTTGTGTCTTTTCAGCAAGAATATATCCCAGGGAATGAGCTTGTGCCTCACCTTCCATAAGCTAATTATCTCCTTAACACCTCCAAGTGAGGTTATCAAGCTGCAACCTGATTGGCAGGCTAAACTCCATTTCTTCATTCTTAATACTTTCAAATGGACAACAGATTATGTAGCTATCACAAACCACCACTTGTCAATTTGACACAACTCTTTAGCTGCATAGTTTTCAAGCAAACACTAATAAAATAATCTTACCTAAAAGAATTAAACTAAGATACATACAATTCCATATGTGACACCCTCATTTAAATATAGCATTCTAAAAGTGAACAAAACAAAACTATTCTATTCCTAACAATTGTAGCTAAGTAACACCTACACCTTAATTCTATAATGCTTTGAATATATTCTCCCATGTATAAAAGATGGTAAGCCAGACACATCATGCCCTTATCCTCCCCATTTTGGGTATCCAATTGATATTTTGTCCACTTACATCAACAAAGTGGTCTGAGGAGACAATCATATTCTTTGACATGAAGAATCTTAATTCCAATTGGAAGCTTGTGAAATCTGCCATCATAAGAAAAGTCAAATCAGGACAGTCCATCCAAAAGATCTGCAGCAATATTCACCAATACACAGACTGAAACATATTCTCTTCATCTGGTTGGATTCTGGTCAACTCAAGGTGGCCGCTTCACTTAGCCTCCCCTGAGTACCCATTGGTCGCCTTCTCTTTAGACCATGACCTCATCACAAATTCTCAACAACCCTAGGCCCCTTGGGTCAGACCATGGATTCCAGATCAGTAAACTCGCTTTCATCTTCTCCTCTAGTTCCTATAAACCAGCTCCAGAAGTGTCTGTGGGAAATCTCAACCCACCTTTTTATTGCTACATACCTCTCACTCCCATACAAGTGGATCCAGGTGGTTACTTAATGAGCATACCTGTCTGCCACAGGCTCCTTTTAATGTTCAGTCCTAGAGAGGATTTTTCTTCATGGTTCCAGATTTTTTCAAGCTTCTTACAAACTTCAAAATCCTTTTGAAATAATTTGGGAAAAGAGTTATTTTTCTCTTCAATCTGTCAACAATGTCCTAGGGAGTTCTCTTGGGATGTAAATATCCTGAGTACTCCAAAGCACTGAGTGAGACTTATCCTTTCAGAGCCTTCTTCCTGGGCATGCCCTAACCCATTTATAGATTCAAATTTTAATGGCTCAGGTCAAGTAAGCTATCAATTTCTCTGTTTTCATTCTTCCCAATAATATTTTCTGTCAATCATTATATCAACAATAATAAGCAGAAGAAATCAGTATAAGCAAAGTAGAAACAGATACTAAATTCAATTCTTAAAGCAGTCAACTTCAATCCTTATCTAATTTATCTTAATCTCTATCTAAACCATTCAATTGATAACAAAGTATGGGATTAGGCCTCTGACAACATCAAGTCTGTGAGCCATTTTGATGTGTCAGCCATTTTCACAATGCAACTCTGAGAAATTAAAGGTGCAATTTTATTCCCTGAACTCAAAATATATATCAATCACATTATTTTTCATAATCTCAAACAATAACAACCAAATAAAATAATCAAAACTTTACCTTGCCATTTTCTTTCTAGAAAAACTAAACTACATGGACATATATGACTTTTGGATAGTCAAAGAAGAAACACTACCATGAGGTAGAAGTCAACCAAAAACCTACTCTACATTTTTATGATTTGCTTCTGCAAATCCCACTCTACCCACTCTAACCACTCTCGAGGTACCATAATGTGTTAGTCAAGGTAGATGAGAGAAACAAATTCATAAAAAATGATATGTGTATAACACAGAGTTTCATATCAAAGAGAACCGTATGTACTCAAGTATAAGTTGACCCAAATATCACCAAGCCACCTAATTTGACCACAAAAAATGCATTAAAAATGTGCTGAAAAACTCAGCTTATACATGAGTACATAAGGTAATTGAATATTGAAAAAAGATCACAGCCCTATCAAGATCAAGATCATAAATCCAGTATTAGCCCATAAGTTCAATATTAATCCATAAATTCCTCTGTAGACTCACACAGCCATGCAATAATGTCAAATGCAAGAAGATCACAGGCCAGTGGGTGGAAAGTCCTGTGGATCCAGTGGTGAGAGAGGAATCTCAGCACTAGAAGTGGTCTCCATATGGGTCCTTCAGCTCCAGGGGTCCAGGCAGTTCCATGAGTCTTGTTTGCAAGCATGCCTTATAGGGAGTGAGTTTTCTTCCACCTCCAGTGAGCTATTTATCTCCTTAACAACTCCAAGTGAGGTCATCAAACTGTGACCTGATGGGGTCTCGTCCAGCGAGACCCTCATGTAGTGACTCTTTGTGGGGGGAGGGAGGGGCGACGAACCTGGATGAAGAAAAGACACAGAGACAGGGAGCAAGACAAATGCTGATCAAGCTCCGTTTATTCAAGGCTCAGCCAGCAGTATATATCTCCAGGTATGAGAGGAGGTAGAAGGCACACACACCATACCAAATATGGTATACTTTTAGACCAATGAACATTCGGTGTAACAACTAATGGCAGTAAAAGGTCCTTTGTTTCAGGTTTATCAGGAGACTGCAGCGGCCAGGAATCTCAAGGCAGCTGACGTAATCAGGAGGCTGCTACATTTAGCTATGTCCATAATCCTGGCCTGGGCGGCCACCAGCCCCCAACACTGATTGACAGAGTAACCTTAATTCCTTCATTCATAATACTCTGAAATTGACAGCAAAGTATGTAACTACTACAACCACGTATAACTGGAAATATTATTTGTGAGTTCTGTGTGGTCATTGCAAAGGATTATTGAACCCATTAGGGACATGGGAGAAAGAGCTGATGTTGGAAGGTGGTAGAGGATGAAGGTTGGAGTCATGTCTGACCTCTGACTCATAGAACTCACCCCTGGGCAGATGTGTAATTGGATTTACTTCCTTATAAAACAGAGGAGGTCACACCTGGTCCCCAAGCCATCTCCTGACTTCTCTAAGGGTGTTATTTAGAAATATCTCAATATAATTTCTTGCTGGCATTATATTGCCACTGTTTGTTTTTGTTTATTTGGTCAAATTTGTTCAGACAGTCCTCAGTTCTAAAACTATTTTTGCGTTTTCCTATAGTTAAATATCTAAAAAAAAATAAACATTTCAGCACCCTCCTTTTAATGGCAGAAATAGTGATACTAATGCTGAAGCCATCATTTAATTAAAGAACATGAAATGTTCCATAAGATCTTGCAAGTTGCCATCCTAGTTATGTTTCAAATTTAAATGAGACATCAAAATGCCTCTGTAAGCATTTATAAGATAAAGTGACCAGATTCTAAGCGGTACAACATTGAATGTGTTGGGGGTGTTCTTGATTAAAATTTTGATCTATATGGAACAACAAAAATTTTCATAGAATGCAAAAATAATATTATAATATATTTGTTTTAATTTAACATGCCATGGGACATTGTTAAATTGTTAAAAAGTGGGATGTCTGGTCACTTTATGATAAGACCAACTCCAAATTTTCAGTATTTTGCTCTGTGTCTATTTCACACTTGTCTCCTCTCCTCCCTCTCTTCTGCCTTTTACCCACTTGCCCTCCATCCCAGATAATTTTGACCATTTTACATCAGGCATTCATTACTCTACTTCTTGTTTCATCCCCTTTACATATATAAATCCTGATTACATCTTACCTTCTTTGCTTCACCACCAAGTGGCCTGACACCTTCTTCTAGGCACAGACCTACCCCACTCCAAGTCTGGCCAATAAAGGCCTTGGGGTTCCGGGGTAAAAAAGATAATTAGGAGATACATCTTAACATCATAAGTGACTATCTAAAGTTTTTATATTATATTATCCATTTCCATTCCATCATATTAAGAAAAATTGTGATAAAATCTTTTCTCTATTGTATATTTCCTTCCACTAAAGGTTTTCTGAAACATGTAAAGCTGCTCACCTATTTTTCCACCTCAATCGACAAACACAATTCTCTCATGGTACCTCTGCATTGTAAAAATCCAAAGACACTGACATCAAGTCAATTCTGACTGAGAGCAACCCTTCCGGGCAGCGTCGAGGCCCCTGTGACTTTCTGAGATGAAAACTCTTTGTGGGAATAGAAAGCAGTCTGGTGGTTTCCACCTGCTGATTTTGCAGTTAGCTGTCCAACACTAAGCGACAAAAACCACTAGGCTGCCTCTATACCCCAGCTCTTGTCCAACTCCAATTTTAAATTTCAATAAGTTCTCGCGCTAATTCTTCCAACCTATTACGGAGATGGATCCTGATTTTTCACAACTAAACCAAACACTCTCATCAAGTCAATTCTGGGACAGAGCAATCAAATAGGACAGAGTAGAATTTGCTCTTTGTGTTTCAAAAGCGGCACATGCTTAAGAAGGCAGAGAGCTCTATATTTCTTGTGAAGAGAGCTGGTGAATTCAAACTGCTGACCTTTCGCTTAGTGGCTGAACATAAAACCCACTACAATACCAAAGGTTCCAATTTTTCACCCCAAATTTGGTTTTATGAAGGACTGTAACCTGGTTTCTAAGCACAGTGGCCACTTAGTAGTACAGATTATAAATTATAATTTAGGACTCTTTAGTGCTGAACTCTATGAACTATGTACCATTATTGCTGCATCAATTGTCTAAAAAATGTTTCAAATTAGTTGTTCTAATTTTTGGACTATTTAGTCTCAGTTTCCTTCCAATGCTACTCCATTTCATTTTGCTTCCTAAATAGCATAGTACTTCTCATTCCACATTTTATTCCACAGTCTATCCCCTTTACCTAGATTTACATTAATCATTATGTATATAACTTTAGCATAGATCTCTTTATTTAACTGTGAGCCCAGATATTCAAATAGTCATGTCTAGTTGCATGTCATATTTGAACTTCTTCATTTGACTAAAAATTGATCTGATTTATAAAAATTTATATCTCACTTTTAGTTGTTAATTTTAAAATGTGAGCTACAAAATGTTTAATATCATTCTGTTAAGATAAATTATTGTGTTTATTAGTAAATTTTCTCATACATCATACTTTAGAATGATATTTAGAAATCTGGAATTGTACTTGTTTTAAAATGCCATATATTATGAAATAAAGTACTGTGTACCCTTAAAATTCACTATAATAGACCTATTGTTATTAGAGAAAATAGAGGTTGGTTGCTGTCATTATTATGCTATATGAAGGTGCTTCGAAAAAGTTTATGTAAAAAGGAAATCTAAGATCATGGAATTTTTCTATGAACTTTTGAAACTCATTTTATATGCAATCTTATGTAGATACTATTTGAAAGCTTTTAAAACAAGTGTGAATAGTTTTCTCTATCCTTTCATGCTATAAATTGAATGAACTTCACTGAAGAAAACAGATGAAGACCGCTTCAGTAGTAAGTTCAGGAATGTTACTATTCAAAACAAAAAAATTATTTTATTGAAAATTTAGGTCATATACTAGCAGAAAGGTAATATAACTCTGTATCAAAAAATTTAAATTATCAGCAATCAAATAAAATAGCAAGACATTCGATGATATATAACAATTAAAATTTATTGTCCATATATCTGGAACCCACTGTAGGGTTCCTCAGCTGATTTTGACTGTTCACCCAGGCGAGTGTCAATTACCTATGAGCTTATCCCGGAGATTGGGACCTGGATAAACTGGGAGGCCGATCACTGGCACGTTTGTCTTCTCTCCTCCATCACTGTGGCTCTGTTTGACTTTGCATGGAGAAGGCTGAGGCAACAGAGAGACCAGGCCAATTGCATAAGTATTTCTTAAATTCTTACTTGTAGTATATGTGTCACTGTCCAATTGGCCTAAGAAAGTCTTTTAATCAAGATGAACCAAATGGAAAAGCATTGCCAACATTCATGGAAAAGGTAAGTGTACTGGGACGATGAAATAGTTTGAACCATTTTTCAATCTCCTACAAAGATGCACAGTTGTCTCCGAAGTGATTTGAAAACTTCAATTTCATGCATTACATACACTAGCTCACTTAAAGTTTACAACAATCCTGTGATATCAGTGCTATTATTCCAGTTCATAAGACAGAATCTCTCTCGCTGTCACTCTCGCTCTCTCTCTTCCCTTTCTCTTCCTCCTCCTCCTCCTCCTCCTATTTCTCCCCTTCTTCCCCCTCCTCTCCTTTGCCCCTTTCCTTCTGCCCTATTCTCTCTTACAAATTAAACAGCAATTATAAAATAAGAGATTGCCAATGGGAATCCTGGGGTCTAAACTCAGGTGGTACCTCCTAAGATTAAGTTATTGGTTACTATGTTGCAGTGCCCCAACAGCTCCAAGTTAAAAGAAAAATGTATTTCTCTATGCACGTGCATGTATATTTTTCATAACATAGACAAACAAAACAAATGTAACAAACTTGAACTACTAGCAAAACTGTTTTGGAAAAGTACAGCTAAATGTTTCTTGGAAGCAGAAAGGAGAATTGTTTTCACATACTTTGCTCATGTATTATCAAGAGAGGCCGATCCCTGGAACACCACATGACGCTTGGTTGATGAAATAGTTGTGACACTGGATAAAGGCATCGCAGCCCTTGTGAGGACGGCTCAGTGTGTGTTCTGTTTCACACAGGGTTCCACTAATGGGAGCAGACTCAAGGACACTTAAGAACAGCAATAACAGGCACAAAAATGTCAATGCATTCATATACTTATAGAGATACATGTTGTCCCTTTTATATACAGAATAATTATAACAATTTTGTTGTATATTTATAAGAATACTATACTGATTTGTTGCTATTTTTACCTTTTGGTGTTATTTCTGACAATAAGACGCTCCCTAGCTAGTCTTGGGATTTATAAATGCATCACAGTGATAAATTCTATGTCATAATCCAAGATCTGCTGCTGACTTCACCAAGCAAGCAGGAACTGCCATGGGCTTAAATGTCTTGTGGTGAATACAAAGGGGAAAAATGAGGCAACCCCCCAAATCAGTAAATCATTAGTACAAGCCTTCCATCCTTTCAAAGAGAAATCTGGAGTAAGCCTGAATACCTCTAGAATTCTATAATTTCGCTTGTAATCAGTTAACAGAAAGGAAAAGTATTACTAAAATGGTGCCATTTACTCTAATGGAACCGGAAAACCAGAGAAATGTGATTTCACGATATCATCAAAACAAACAAGTTGCCAACAACCAGCAAACCAGTCTTTGTAGCTGACAGCTTGTGCTTTCTAATTCTCAAATTTAACTTCCTGGACTCACATATATTACATAATGATATGTCTGTAATATTGAAAGTGAGGTATTGTTCTACAAAAACAAAAAGAAAAATATCATGATACAATACAACTTTGTTATTTTCTCCTAAGGAAACCCGTTCTTGTAAACATGCAATTCACTATTTCTGGAAATGTCCTTAAAACCATAAAAGGAATACCAGACATATCAAATTAGAAGCCTAAAAAACAAGACAAAAAATCCATTGCTGCAACACGTCTACTGCACTGTCTTATTGGACCATAGAAAGTATTAATGTATTTTATACGTTAGCAAGATTAGCAACTCCTTTTGAAGGTAACTGCTTCAAGGAAGTGTTTTAAGACTGAGATCGGAGAATAATGACCTCTGTGCCTCGGACTTACTAACTAGACTCTTTCTGAGTGAGTAGTGGCACAAGGCTGGTTACATACTGTAAGAGTTTCATTGACTCTTCAAAGGTCAAAATAGATTGAATAGATTGATTTCTGTTAAATCCAACAAATGAGCATTGTTTCTACTCCCTGAGTCTATGTGTGTTAGCAGCATGTTCTACAAGATGTAATATTTTGTTTTGTTTTTAAATCTCTTCCCAGCTTAATTCCCCTACCCTCTTTCTACACCAGCTGGAGGAGCAATAAATCTTAGAAGTTGGTTGTCATTTTCTCAAAACGATGAGAAATAGATTATAAAGTATTTTTTCTAAGCAATCTTAAAGTCTAGTGCTTTCCAAGTCTACAATCTTTGTCCATCTCCTTCACGTATATTTCATCTTAAATATTGAAAGCACAAGCGACCAGTAATATAGAATCTATTGTCATACCTTATTTGTAGGATCAGATGATGTCAACTTTTGACTCATAAATTAAGTCTCTCTCAATCATAGTTTATTTTCAAATGATAACTTTGAATCATTATACTAGTGTCGGATGAAGCTTTAGATGTTAAAACATTTATTATATGGACTTGTGATAGCTTGTTTGTCTACCAGTCAGTACATTCCCAAGTATCTTTATGATTGGGACTCTGTTATTGTAATATGCCCATATATCATCACTGTAGGAAGGTTAGCAAAAGATCCCTGGTGACATGGAAGTTCTGCTTTGGGCTCCAATGGTCAAGGTCCACAGTTTGAAACTGCCAGCAGCTCTGCACACACTGACGTAAGAAAGATCAGACTTTCAATTACCCAAAGCAGCTCCTGTCTCAGAAACTCCCAGGAGAAGTTCTCATCTGCACTGTAAGAGAGAGAGAGAATAGGCATCAGTTTTAGCCTCAATACCAGCAGCTGTTGCAAAATTCTTGTCTCTCTCACTAACTACCTTCTCTAAAGTTTCCATCAAATGTGACAAATCCTTATGGTTGGGAGCTTGTCCAGAGATCAAGTAAAATGATGAGAATCATCAGAGTTATCTGTGCACAGCATGTGTTATAATCATAATCGGGTTGTACTGTGCCACCCGACCCTTCCCCTCTCAAGACACAACAGCTCGGTCAAATAGAAACTGGTGGGGTACCCACAGAGATGGCCCTTATGCTTCTGATCTGGAATGAGACATTTTTCTATAATGGAATAATAAGACATTTAAAATCAAAAGGGCAGCGTTGACCCAGGATGAAATTCAGTGTTAGAGAAGAAGGTGGACCAGAAACAGGAAACACAGTGAGGGAGTGGAAAAGGTGAAGGTTCATCCAGGGAATAGAATTGGTGAATTGAATAAAAGCGTATATCAATTGTTGAATGTAATAATATGGTCTGCTCTGACTCATAACAACCCCATACTCCCTAGGACTTTCAATGTTGTAACTATTTTTAATATAAGTTGTCATATAACTGACATAATTTCCACTTTACAATATATCCATTCACATACAGTTCTGTTGTTCAATCCCATCTGGTAGGGTTATACAATGCTATCAGCTGTCCTCCACCTCTTGTGGCCCTACCTCTATACCTCGGGGAACCACCACTCCAACCACTGTCTCTGAGGGGTCATTCATCTTCACCTTCATGTACTGAAAGACAAACTTACAGGAAAAGCAATTGACATCAATATGCAGTCATTAATTCCATTTTTCAGACATCCACTTTCTGATAAATTTGATGGCACATTTAGTTTTAATTTTTATGCTGACTAAAAAGTATTTATGGAGAAAAGCAAAAATCTCTTCTGACTGTATCCTTAAAAGTACTTATTCCTTATCATTAGTGAAAGAAAGTATATATTGCTTTCTGTGGCAGTCAAGTACTCGTGTCAATTTCATGATTGGGAGTCTAGGGGTAGAGTCTAGCCTGTTAATCTGGAGAAGGCCAATGAGTAGCCAATGAGGTCTCTGTATGGGCATGACTTTCTCCTGAGAATTCTAGGAAGTCTCAGATATTGCACATTGGAGAAAAGAGACTGGACTGAGTCTCCAAGATGGTGAACTACTGACAAGACAAGATGACAACATGCTGATCGATCCTGATTCCCGGAGAATGAAGGAGCCGGAGATGAGACCACATGGACTTGTCCTGATGGAGTCAAACTTCTGGGGCCTGAAAAGCCACATGGAGACTCTTGCCAGTGTTGAGGTGCTTGGGAGGCGACGAGGAGGCTCCTGACAGGACTGAGATGTTTCCACTCCCATCGGACACACAAAACTCTACACTCACTCACCTGTGATTGTTTTGGTGTCATTGTACATGCTTTGTAAGTCAGAAGGAGACTTTATAGACGGGTATCAGACATATGGACGAATATCAGACTTAAGGAGTTTGATTGGACTTGGTTGGGATGCTTTCTCAATGTTCCATTCCTCTTTTATATAAACCTTTCCCTTATATCCATATGCATGTCTGTGAATTTGTTTCTCTAGTCTACCTGATTAACACACTTTCTATAGTAAAATTTTTTATCTGTAATAGTTTTTTGAAATACAAGATGCAAAAAAGTTCACAGATGCATGTTTTCTAAATGTATAATTCGTTGAGCTGCATATATAAAATGTATCTGTGTAACACCTTTTAAGATCTGAAATTTAAAACACCAGAATGTCTTCATGTGTCACTTCCCACTTGCATCTCTTCATAAGAAAGGATAATTATTCTGAATACTATGATCATAAAGTATATTTTCCTATCATTGAATTTCAGATAGAGAGTATCAGAAAGCGCCTCTTCCTTTAGCCTTATTTTCCCTTGTTATGCATAAGAATTTCTGTTGTATGTAGACATTCTTCCATGTGGCCATGTAGCTATGAGGTACAGAGAAAGTGTGTGTGTGTGTGTGTGTGTGTGTGTGTGTGTGTGGTATGTTTCCACATAGTTGGCGTGGTCAGAATAAATTCTACTGGCTACTTGGGATTCTGGAATAAGAAAATTCTTTGAGAAATGAATTTATAAAAGCAAAGAAAGTGGCAGTGAGCTCACATCTGACCTCCATTAGCTCTCAGCATAGAGATGATCAGGGAGGCCTCCATTGTCCATCTTTCTTAGTCATATTCTCAAACTTCAACTCTCCCTCTCATAACACTCTTAGTTTTTTTACCGGGGTTCAATAGTTCATTGCAATGACCACCAAAAGCTTGTAGACAATGTTCACAACTGAGACGTAGGCAATTAATAGGGTCCTACTAGCCATAGTTATTTGTGTGATGGACTCTCTGCTTGTAGTTATCCCCCTCTGCAGGGTGTACCGTGACATGCTAAGGGGCAGAATTAGGGCAAAGTTAAGTCCTGAACTTCAAAGAAGATGTGAACTAAGTCATATCCTTTATTTCCATGGGGCTATATTTATGTTTTTATTTAGTGTGACTTAAATATTGGGACCCAAAGGATCCTCTCTATCCCTGCTGCTGGTAGTAAGATGGCCCAACTCTTGTTTCTAAGATGTCAGCAAGAAGGCAATCACAACAAACACTGGTAACAATAACTCACAGGTGAATCATAATACAACCAGTATCTTCCTGCATCATTGTACTTATACTCATGGAAAAGAAGAGTTGGGAGCACAGAAAGCTATGCCTAGAAGAATGCTATTAAAAAATTCAAGGTGTTACAACAATTATAGAAGTAGTGAGAAAATCTCACATAGACTGACCTGACTACAGAGGTATGAATTTAAAGTTCAAGGAGAAAAAAAGTGAATAGAACTTGAAAGACATCTTCAAAATTGATGCAAGCACTTATCTGGTGTTGTAAAGGTTTATTTCTCATCCAAAAGATTGCAGTGAGAGTTCTAGGTGTATTCCAACCACTGCTTCAAGAACAAAGAGTGTTTTCCTTTATTTTTAGAGAAATGGGCATAATATGTGTCCATCTTTTTGCTTCCTGTATATTAATTAGCATGTCCCTTTCCTATAATTCAAGAAGAAAAACAAGTTTGAAATTTTATGTGTGAGTCACCATAGGGTAAAGGATTTTGTTTATGAACCACAGAGTTATGTATTTCTCAAGAGCATAAAGATAGTTTGCATTGATCAGCACATATTCATCAGCAGGATTTTTTTTCTACTCAGCCAGTACTAAATTCCAAATAATTCCTCTTACAGGTTTGGCCTAAGCATGCATTTGCTCAGTGGATGCCCATCGAGTTGTGCTATGGTTGCTCAGCAAGCTCAAAGGTCCTCCAGATTATTTGGCTTCTTGTCCACTTTTCAGAGGAAGGAAAAAAAAAAAAAGATAGAACTCTCTGGCAATGAAAATGTTTGTACTAAAACCTCTAGTGCAGCATGAAGAGTAGATGGCTTTTGCAGGAACCCCGGATCCTTCCAGCAGATACTGGAGGAGGCATGGCCCACTTTGGGAAGCCCTGAGAAAGTTCAAAGAGCTGATCTTTTCAGCAAGATCCAAGATAATTAAGATTATATCATGATGCAACTTGTATCTGGAATGAGTCTGGATTTAACAATATGATCTAGAGATCAAGGTCCTATCAAAACAGTGACCTTCAATGGGATTTGCTAAGCCAAATACATTCACCATAGAATTGTGTGCTCACGAAGTCAGGGGAACCATTTTGGGGGTTCCAAAATAGTAATCTTGATGGACTTTTCTCAAAAGATGCAAGATGACCATAGTTTCTGATCATAAAGAAATTTTAATAAAATTTAAAACTGCATTGGTGAAAAAAATCTGGGGAAATTGAACTGGATATTCCCCCCACCCCCACCTCATCATGACAACGCATATGTTTATTCTTCTAGGTTAGAAACAGGTGGGCTATGAAAACTATTGGAACATTTTATTGCCTCCACCTCACAGTCTTAATTGCATCTCTTCAGATTTCTTTCTTTGCAAGATTCAAAATAAAAACCCTTTAAAAGACCCCTATTTTAATTACTGGAGGACTTCAAAGCTGCAGTTTTGAGGAAGTGTAATTTGATGGTTTTGAGCAAAGACTAGAGAGATAGAAACAGCAGCTTTAGAAGTGTATAGACCTTGATAGAGGATATTTTGAGAAACAATAACTTCCCTTTTTTGACATTTTTATTTAAATAATGCTTATGATTTTATACCAACATTTTTGACCAAGATAGAATTAGTGAGTTAGAGTAAGAAATTGGCAGCATGGTTAATCACACAGATGCAAACAAAAAAAAAAGTTGATTTGATCCCATCTTCTGCTCTTTGGGAGAAAGATATGGCAGTGGGATTACTTCCTGGAGAGGGGCAGTTGTACCTGTTTTTTAAGGTAGATACAACCACTTGTCTGTCAATTTGTCATCCTGTTCGTACTGATGCTGGAAGCTTTCACTGGCTTTTAAATACCAGCAGTGCTACCCAAAGTGATCATTGTTCAATCTCAGAAACACACACGGAGAGTTCCACTCTATAAATCTTTATGGGAGGATGAAGCCTCATCTTTCTCCAAATATCTGTTTTTCTATTCGAGCACTTGATATCAGATTTCATTTCAACCCCTCCGTCCCCACTCCCTGCTGTCCCACCCCCCCTCAATACTTCATAAATTGTTATTATGTCATATCTTACACTGACCGGTGTCTCTCCTTGCTCATTCCTCCAATGTTCGTCCTCCAAATAGAAGGTTATGTGTAGATCCTTGCAATTGTCCCACCTCTCCCTCTACCCCACCTTGTTTCCATCCTTCTGGTAACTCCACTCTCAGTACTGGTCCTGAAGGGTTCATCTGTCCTGGGTTTCCCATATTTCCAGTTTCCATCTGTGCCAGTGTACCTCTTCCAGTCCATCTGGATTTGTAAGGTAGAATTGGGATCATGATGGTTGGGGGGAGGAAGCCTTCAAGAACTAGAGAAAAGTTGTATGTTTCATCGCTACTTCTCCAACCCCTGATTGACTGATTTCTCCTGTGACCTTTCTGTAAGGGGTGTTCAAATACCCACAAATAGGCCTCACCCAGTTCTCCCTTTCATTCATAATGAGGTGCCTCTTGTTCTTTGATGCTTGATACCTGCTGCCTTCAAAACCTTGTAGGCTTCTTGTTTTCCCATCATTCCTATAATTTGATTTTATTTATCCTCTTCTTTCATTTCACTTATTTTTGTTCTAAGTTCATATGCATAGTAACATTTAGTCATATTCTGATATGCAAGTTAACTTTTGTTATTTTTCTTCTACTTCTGATAGAATGTGAGTGCATGAGGGTAGGGTATTTTCTTCTTTGTAACTTTCTCAACATGATGCCTAATTAATCAATTATGATATCTTTATTAGAGTAAGTTTTGAATACCTGTTTGCAAAATGAATGAATACACAGGAAGAATTTTTGATAATTCACTTAAAGGCAACCTTTACCTCATTCTTTTGGGTTTTTTTTTTTTTTGCATTTATACAGCCATGCTTAACTCAGATTCCAATTCAATTTGTCATTATAAGAAATAGTTATATGGTATAATGAGCAAACTCATTTTCTGCAATCTTTAAAATAAGTTAAAACTATTAAACTAAACCTCCTTGATATGATTCATTAATAACCACGTTTTGTTAATATTTTATTATAACATCTCTGTGGATGATATAAAATTAATGTCCAACAATGATAATCTTTCTGTTCCTACATTAGATAAATATGTGAAATAAGTATATGAAGGAGAGTCTGAAAGATTTGAAAACTCTGGTTATAGAAATGTAGATGTGCTGTTTATTTAAACACATTTGTTAAATACTGTGCGAGGTTGGCAAATGGGACTCATAATTCTCTATGATAGAAAATAAATTTATTTTGATTTATATCAATAAAAACTCATTCTTATTAATGTAAGTTTACAGGAAATAGAGAAAGTATACTTCACAATGGAAAGGCTGCATGACTGCCATCATATGTCAGTGAGCTTTTCTTTTAGAGTACGCTAAACCATAACTCATGCACAATAGTGGACACAATTTCAAAATCTCAGGCTGAAACTTCTGATAAGCTTAACTTTGATTAGCAAAAGACAACCATAGCCTATTGGGTGTCATTTAAAGCAAACTTTCTTTGTTTTTGTTTTGTTTTGTTTTGTTTGGGGATGGGGGGGCATCACTGCTTCTGGTGGTCGTGGGCGCTACCCAGTGCTGCTCCTGAGAGCCGTCACTAGATTTGAACCGCCAAGCCCGCAGGCCACAGTCCCACACTCAACCACTTATGCCGCCGGGGCTCAGGCCAACTTTCTTTTGTCAGTGGTACTTCTCATAAAAACTAAAATCATAGCTGTGGTGGTCACCCATAGAGACACAAGTTAAACCTTATTTAAGAAATTACAATCAATTGTTAAAAATGGACTTGCTACATGATGAGCAATTTTATGTTCCCATTCATATTTTAATGAATTTTATTTTTGTGCATTGTCCTAATTGTATTCATTTAACTGTAGTATAATTATTTGGTCTTTGCTTTATGTATTTGCATTGGAAAAGTGCACCAAAAAGAGCCTCGATGATCTGTTCTTACTTTCAAGAAGCTTCTAAATGAACAAATGAGAAAATACATACACGAATGACTGTAACATAATGCTAAAAGTTCATTCAGGCTTGGAGACAGTTTTCATAAACTGTATGCTTTTTGTCGAAACTTCAGAAGGGTTCTAATTTGCGCAATGTTGCATACCTCACAACCACAAGCCATAAATCCATTTCAATAATTCTCAGAAATTTTATTGGCATGGGACAGTGATCTGAAATGAAAAGTTTGAAATACCATTACCCAATCAGTAAGCATCTCAGTCTCTGAATGATTGGTTTCTTGATGGCACTACTTTAGTTCTACAGAATGATAAATAGGAGAATATTATTGGAGTTTAAATATTTCTGAGAGAGCGATTCTTCACTCCCTGCTGTTTACAAGTAAAACACTGTCTACAAATAATACATTACATTAGCTATCCTCTTTATTACAAAGCCATGTTGAATACTTGTAACATTTATAAAAAGATGCCAACTGATTGCAAGATGAGCGTTACCCTTGAGCAAATTATGAACACATTTATTTCAGTCTTATGTGTTTGAAACTAATTTTCTGGTAATATCAAAAGTGTTCATAGAATTAATTTCCTGTCAGTTCAGCAGTATTCAAGTGAATATTTTATGATTTTGCATTAGCTGTATTTGTCTAGAGTTGTGACATGATCGAGTCATTCTCTGAGGGAAACACATTAATAATTAAACTCTGTCCAATGTGGAGTGCTAAAGATGACAGCATAATTGTACATTTTCAGAGACCGTTTCACAAGGCAGAGAAGGAGAATTGCCCTGCCACCATTTAAATGTCAATTTAAAATTTCTTTCTAAAATTAAAACAGTGCTTCCACGAAAAATAAAAGTGTGTGTATGTGAATTGATGTCAAAATTGGAAATGGTTCTCTTTACTCTCTCTTTACTCTATTTTAAAACGAGAGCTAAATGCAAATAGCCTACTCCATTCTTTCATCTCATGCTGAATAAACTGTCAGTTAGAAGTTCTTTCTTTGGGCAATAAAACATCATCAATGGTCTTGGAACCAAGACTGTTTAAATGATAAATACTGCTTACATAGATTAGCTCTATAGGAAATAGCACATCTGACATGTCATAGGTTTCAGCTCATAATTTTCCTCTTTTCTAACTTAGATAACTTCTGCAATAATTTATGATTCTAATCTACTTTGCATTCAAATAATTGGGAGTGGATCACTATGTGTGTCTTTTTATTTTTGTGTTTCCTATTCTGATTCCTAAAAGGAAATTACTGGATTTTTAGAAGATTTTGTTTTTAATTCTGAGACATATATTTTCATTTTTAAACTTACATTTGTGTTTTACCACTTAGATACACTGTCATGGAGAATAGTGACTGAAGAAATGATAATAAAATTAAATTACATAGAAAGGAAAACTAGAGGCATGAAAATAGACCCAACATTATTTTGAGTCAAAGTTTGCCACTGAACAATATCTAGCAGGGGATTCCTTCAGTGGAATCAGTTTCTTTTACACATATACATGCCATAGAAATGACAGGTGTTTTCTCATTATCCAGTATTGGCTGAACAATTGCATAGCTATCCTAAAGAAATAATGCTAAGTGATTTAGCCAACAGCATTACTTAAAAAGTGTGTGTGTGTGTGGGGGGGGAGTTATAAAGGTGGGAGAGAGAATCCTCATTTAGTTTAATGACTAAAACAGTGAATTAGTTAAATAAGTTATGATATATTTACATTATTAGATATTCTAATCATGCAAATAACAACTATCAGTGACTAGGAGATGGCTTATCCATCTCTTTAAAATTCATTTATTCCTTCATCTCACACATATTCATTAAATGTTTATTAACTGTCAAACAGTGTTTTAGATGTAGGCAGGGCAATAAAGGGAATACTCCTGTTTTTCAAAGTTAGCATGCTAGTGAGGAGAGTGTGATAATAAACTTAAAAGATATAAAGTGTCAGGAGATACTAAAGGGAACAAAGAATTAAGTAAACTAAGGAGTGGATTAGAGATACGTTTGCATAAATAAATGACCAGGAAGAAGTACTGTGAGGTGAAAACTATTAGCTGTGGGCTAAGTGGAGCCAGTGTACCTTGGACAAATGAGGAAGGCTGAATTTTCTAAGGAACCAAAATAAAGGGCACTCATTTATGTGAAAGAAAGATCTTTGTATCAAGAAAGAAATTTATATCAAGGCAGCTGATGAGCTCAATTCAACTGAATCTTATGGATCACATGCTAACTGAAGGCCCCTCCAGATGCACAGGTGCAGGTCAATGAAACAAGAAGGCACATTGGGAAGCTGGGCCCATGGGGTGCAGAGTGCTTGGATCCAATGTCAGCAAGACCATGGCAGGCCAGCAACACTAAGGGCTGACTGTAAACAAAGCAGGTAGGAGTTGGGGGGTGGGGAGATTTTCGGGGGGGGGGAGCAGCTTTCCAGGAGATCCCATAAGCAGGCCACACCCTCAAAAAAGTACTAATCCCAAGGTACTTAGTCTGTGACCTCATTGCTAGGGTGGGCTCTACCCTTAATACAGCTGTACCAAGGTGGTAGATATGCTTAACCATCACAACAGGCAACTGAGAAATACAAAGCCTATGAAGGCAGGAAGGTTAATGGAGGCCAGAATGCCTCTCGCTGTTGCTGTTGTTAGGCACTGTGGAGTCCGTTCCAAGCCCTAATAACCCAATGGACAGCAGAGAAAAGCACTTCACAGTCCTGTGCTGTTCCTATGCCTGAACCCATGACTGCAGTCCGGCTGTCAGTCCACCTCATTGAAGGCCTTCCTCTGTTTCACGGCCTTCCACTCCTTCTAGAATGATGGGACCAGTATCCAGGGCTGGTCTCTCCTGATCATTTTCCACAGGATGTCAGAAGCCTGGCCATCCTTGCCTCTAAGAAGCACTCTGGCTGCACTTCTTTCAAGATAAATTTGTTTGTCCTTTTAGCAATCTGTGCTATTTCCAATATTCCTCTCTGGCACCATGACTCAAATACATCAATTCTTTCAGTCTTTCTTATTCAATATCTGACGATGTGTGTAAAGATTTAAAGTCTCCAAAACTCCAGGGGCCATTCTTCTACTTTGTCTAAAGAGACCATTCTTTGAATCTGAGACTGTGAGTCAGATTTGACTTGTGGCGGTTGACTTGAGGGCACCAGACCGAGCTGTCTTGTCTCAGCTTCCTCTCTGTCCCATACAGCGCCGTTTATTCAGGGTCTGGTCTAAGTCGACATGCAAAGGACCAAACAGTTTCCTTTGTTTCACGTAGTCTCACCTGAGCACACTCTCAGTTCTCCTCTGTCCTACAGTCACTTCAAGTTGGAATCAACTCCATGAAGTGAATGTTTGAGTGACGCAAACAAACCAAAAGATTGTGATGTTTCAAAGTTTTCAAAACTCTCTATAACTCATCTTGCAGCAGAAAAAGTTGTGGTGAGACATATAGAGATATGGGTAAAGGAACACAGAATATCTCACTCACACACCCATTGTTTCAATATTAATAAATTGGATATTTTATTAGAGATAATCTAGGTAAATTAATAGCCAAAACTTAAATAAACAAGGAAATATTTGTCAGGATTCACTTATTTAGAACATGGAAACTCGAATGACATTTCTCTTCATAGTGAACAATATGGAAAATGGCTTACTAAAGACGTAAAGCATGCCAACAAAATCCCAAAGGAAATGTTTATATGTTTCTTCTTAAATAATGCTGCTCCAAATACTGTAAACCAAAATTAACTAAACACAATCTTTCAGAATGTCCAATGGTTGAGAATTGCGATTGCTATTTTTATTTTGCCTTTTCAGCACCAGCTTCTAGAAGAAAGAGGCAAATGACAAAATAACCCTGGGCAATTTTGGAATTTATTGAGAAAAGTATCTTCCAGACCACATTATGCTGTCAAAACACATTCTTACCTTTCTCCACTTTCTACGTCTACATTTACAGAACTCCTTAGCCATCCCAAGTGTGTTGCATATACTTGGAGTTCAAAATTTTATTATAATCTTTGGACTCCACTAATTTAGTCAGAAATGCAAAACTTTAAATTTTAGAGTCATCTTCCAAAATTTTGTAGTTAAAGTTTGAATTCGGTGAAAGTTCTACTAAGCAGAATAAACCCATATTTGTTATTCCAATTAATTTTCTACAGTACATGAGTTTTTCTTTCAATGTAAAAAATAGTAATCACAAAGTTAACTCACATACTCAGGGGACAAAGTATCTGATAATTTAATAAAATGGTTTCTCAGAAAAAGTAACAAGGGTTGCATGTAGAAATTAAGAATCCTTGCAGTCTTTTTTCCTTTATAGTCTTCATATAGAGTGAAACATAGCAATAAAGCATTATTAGTTATTTATTTGATTTTTTTCTAAAGCCTTTTCAAGAACTGCAAGTTATTTTTGAAAATGTGTCATGGCAGAATGATATCTATGGTAGATGTTAAGTGTAAGCAAGGCATAGACAAGTATATTTAGATAGGCTGTAATAGACAGCACATACAGAAATACACACACACACACTTTTACTTGCTGGCAACTATTCCATGGGTCACATATTGGGCTACTAATGCCAGAAACTAAGAGTTCAAACCTACCAGCTACTCGCAAGGTGAAACCCAGTCCTGCAAGATTGCTAAGTCTGAATTGACCTGATGGATGTGAAGCGGGGGACTTTCTTTGGTGCTGTCAGTTATTATCTATGCTTGACATTTTTGCAAAATTAAGATTTCCTTTCTGTGTGTGCAGGTATGTGCTCTGTGTGTATGAGGGTATGTGCTTATGCTAAATTGCAAATTAACTAAGTTTTGCTATATGTGAATGGATCCTTAGGTTTAGAATACTCATAATTATGATCATAGTCATGAAAAACAGAATCTTACTTTTCAGATGTAGAAAACTAATCAATAGATTCCAGGGATGTTGACTCTCTTGAAAAATCGTTGCTTCTAGGTACTACCAAGACTGTTCCAACTCACAGTATCCCTATAAGCAGCAAAATGAAATGCTGCCTGGTCCTGCTCCAGGCTCACCATTTTCCCCATAGTTGAACCCATTGTTGTATCCACTGTATCGACTCATCTCTGGAGGGTCTCCCTTTATTTCGCTGCCCCTCCACTTGAGCAAGCAGGATGTCCTTCTCCAGGGACAAG
Organism: Nesogale talazaci; assembly: GCA_004026705.1. Classification (NCBI taxonomy): domain Eukaryota; kingdom Metazoa; phylum Chordata; class Mammalia; order Afrosoricida; family Tenrecidae; genus Nesogale; species Nesogale talazaci. Next base: position 29,148 of record PVJH01009214.1, on the reverse strand, counting down.
TGTCTCCTAGTACAGTTGCCCATAGTACTGGAGATGACTTCTTGCCACACATGCCGATCAGAAGCATTCTGGCTTTACTTCTTCCCACACAGATTTGTTGGTTCTTTTGGCAGTGGAGAGTAGTTTCAATATTCTTCTCCAGAACATAATACAAATGCATCGGTTCTTCTTGTGTCTTTCATAGTCATTGTCCAAATTTCACATACATATAAAGTAATTTAAAACACCATGGTTTGGGTCAGGTGAACCTTAGTTCTCAAAGTAACCACTTAGATTTTCAACACTTTAAAGAGGTATTGTGTAGCAGGTTTATCCAACATGACTCATCTTTTGAGCTCTTCCTTGAGCATTGACTAGGGATACAAACAAGATGGAAGCCTTGACAACTTTAATCTCTAGTTATTATGATGTTTCTTACTTCTTCGGTGGTGAAGATTGTGGTTTATATTGAGTTATACTCCGTACTGAAGGCTGCCATCTTCAACCTTCATCAGCAAGTCCTTCAAGTACTCCTCATTTTTAGAGGCAAAATTGTGTTATTTGCATATCGCAGGTTGTTAATAAGGTTTCTTTCAAACCTGATGTTGTATTCTTCTTCATATAATTCATCTATCCTGTTAATTTGCTTGGCATAAAAACTGAACGAGCATGATGACAAAAATGCAACAAAGATGCATCACTCTTACTGGTTTTAAACTTGCAGCATTCTCTTGCTTCATTCACATAACGGCCTCTCAATCATTGTACAAGTTCTTCATAAGCACCACTCCTATTCTTCTCAAAGCTAAATTGATATTATCCACATAGTCAATTTTCTTTTAACAGTCAATAAAACACAAGTAAACTTCTTTCTGTTTTTTTTTATGCTTTTAGCTAAGATCCATCTGATATCAGCAATGTTATCCCTTCATACATGTCCTCTTTTGGATTTGACCTGACTTTCTACCGGCTCCCTGTCAATGAAACATTTGTTGATTGACCTTCAGCAAAATTTTACTTGCATGTGCATCATTCTATAATTTGAGCATTTTGATGGGCCATCTTTCTTTGGAATTGGTAAAATTATGGATCTCTTCCAGTCAACTGGCACAATACAGTCTTTCAAATTTTGTGGCATAGACAAGTAAGTGCTTCCTGTGCTTCATCAGGCTGTTGAAATATGTCAACTGCTATTCCATCAATTCCTGATAACTTGTTTTAGGCAAATGCCTTCAGTACAGCTTGGATTCCTTCCTCCAGTAACCTTAGTTCTAAATCACGTGCCATCCCTTGAAATAGTTGAATATCCCTGAGGTTATTTTTTTATTTTATTTTTTTTTTTGGTATAGTGACTCTATATAGTCATTCCATATTATTTTGAGTTTTCTTGAATCATTCAGTATTTTCCCATAGGATCATTCAATATTGCAACTCAGTGTTTGTTTTCTTCAATTCTTTCAGTTTGGCATATTTTTCCAATTCTTTCAGTTTACTGTGCTTTTCTATTTTGTTTTCTAATTCTAGGTCTTTGTACTCTCAAATACATCTCTCTGACAAGGAGTCAATTCTGACACCTGGTGATCAAATAAGACAGGCTACAACTGCCCCTGGAGGTTGAGGCTGCAACTTTTTACAGGAGTAGAAAGCTTCATCTTTTCCTCAAGGAACAGCTGGTGGACTATAGCTGCCAAGGTTGCAGTTAGCAGCCCCACTCCTCACCACTAGATCCCAGGGTTCCTGGTATTGGCATATTTCATTACATGCATTTGTCTCCTCAAGCTGCCCTTTGAAAGTTTATAATCAGCACTTTGACATCATCATGTCTCCTAGTCACCTTAGTGCGGGACAAGAGAAAATGTCCAAGCCTCTTTTGAGAACCATTCTGGTCTTTCCTTTCTTTTCTGTCTCTTCCATGATTTCTTTATATCATCATAGGTAATGTTTTGATGCCACCAGTGTTCTCTCATTAGTGTTCAAGATGTAAAATCTATCCCTAAAGTCTTCTCAAAATTCAGGTGGGATATACTCATGGAACATTTTAACTTTCTTCAGCTTCAACATGAACTAATCTAGAGCCATTCATTGATTGCTAGTACTCAATCAGCCCATGGCCTCATTTAATCTGCTGATCTTGAGCTTCTTCACTGTCTCTTCCAACAGTTGTAGTCGATTTGTGATTTCTGTGTATTCTATTCATGTGTAGAATCACCTGTATCAGGCAGGGTTCTCTTAGAGAAATAAAATTCAGGATACTAGTAATTCTTTTTTATATATTTATATATTGAGAAAAGTATATAAGATAAGAAAGAAAAAGTTAACTATAAAGCAATACAGATTGCTCGGTGCCACTCACTTGTGTGAGGCAGCTAGAAGACTGGCAGTCCTTCAATTCTTGAGGGCCGCTGAATAGTCCTCTGTAGAGCAATCCAGGCTATCTGGTTACAGACAGCAGATGGCAGAGCAACAGTCACCAACAGTCACCAACAGTAAGCCAGATAACAGAGTCCAACAGTCCCCAGCTCAAGAAATGTATATACCAGGGTGTGGCGAAGTAGGGCTTGAAGGATTCTCAACTCACAGCAATACAGTCCATGATTAGGTGTCCCATGGGTAGTGTTGCATGGAGGTCGAGGCACAGGACGAACAAAGCAGCTCTCTGGTCTGAAGATCTGGAAACAAGAGAGAAGGCGGGACTTACCAAGCCCTTCCTATATCTGCCCTTCAATTCATCCCACGTGTTCATTGGCTGTGCCGTCACAACAGACCCACCAATCTTCTGTGGCCATGTTGGCATAACAAACCTACCCATCACATCACCTTTTGTGCTTTAAAAAAAAGACATTTGCTATGAAGTCCATACTCTTCAAAAGTCTGATACTTAATCTCCAATTTCATTTCTATAAATAAGACCTTATTTTCCGACTGCTCTTCCTTCCTCCTTGTTTCCAACTTTTGGCTTCCAGTAGTCAATAATTACCACTGCATCTTGAATGCATGGTTGATTAATTTTGAACTGACATTTGAAAAAGTCTTCCATTTCTGCATCACTAGCTTTAGAGGTTGACACATAAATTTTATTAATAATTATATTGATTTGTATTTCTTTTTCTGTGGTTAAACATTTTCCTATCACACACAGCATTGTACATCAACAACAGATCTTCAAATGTTATTCCTTTTGAAATGAATGCAACATCTTGTAAGGTAAGATTTGTTTTTTGTTTGCTTTTACATTAAAATTATACTTATGAAAATATAATGCTTTGGTGTAATGCATGTTCACCTTTGTTTTAGAAGCAAAATAAAATTCCTCTGGGGTTACAGAACTATTATAGCCTTAGTGAGAGGTCAAATGCAGGTCAATTGAGAAAAGTACTTTGAGCATACTTTCTTAACCTCTACTCTATATTGTATTAAGTTTTCTTCATTTCAGATTATTATTTTTCTGACCTTTGACTTCCTACCACAGCTTCACCCTGGTCTTTCTTTTGGAAGTATATTTTACATTTGAAAATTAATAAGGGCACATGGCTTTAGAAACCAAGAAAACTACCTACTATTAATTCTTCATATCCTAAACTTAGGTGAACCACTCAAAACACAACAGTATGATTAGTTTCTGATTTATCACTAAAGATATTTTAACACATTTGCAATCATATATATGTTTGCATTTATGTCTATACTTTAATCTATAAACCGCCTTATTTTTTTGGTTAATGCATGCACTATGCATTCTGTTCTGTGCCTTTTTTAGTCCCTTAATTAAGATTTGATACTTTTCCATTTTAGCATTTATTGATCAAACCATTTATTTTGTAACAAAAATGACAAATGTAGATCATTTTTTGGTTACACTAATATTTAACGTCTCCTTATAGATTAAATAGACATTTGATATACAACTTATTGATGTATATACAAGTTCATTGCATAAATGACTTTGTGTTTGTATCCAATATTAATTATTTATACAAGTAGCAAACATCTATTTATTTAAATGCCCCACCTCCACAACATTTCTCAAAAGAAAGCACAAGAATTATTTATATTAAAAAAATACTTCCAAAAATTACCACCAGGTTGATTCCAACTCATAACCTACCCATTGTGCCAGAGTAGAATTGTGTTCTGTGGGGTTTTTCATGGCCTATTTTTCCAAAGTAAATTGCCAGACTATTCAAAGGCTCCTCTTAGTGGATTTTGTTGTTGTTGTTGTTGTTTTCCTCTTAGTGGATTTATGCTTGCAAACTTAGGTTAGCCATCATCAAGTTACCCATCTGTCCAGTCAAAATAATAAATTGTTCATCATCACCTAGTACCCATGTTACGTAGGTAATTGAGATACATAGGATAGAATAGATGTTCTAGAATAGAAATCCTCCAAATGATTTCTAAGGTGTCGTTTTTATGGAAAGAGAATTACCCACAGAATTACCAGTGAGTTCAAACCAACCAGTTGGTTAGTAGCGGAGCTCTAACTGCTACAGGATCAGGACTCTATCATGCTTCTCGTCTGGTTGTTTAGCATGATCAAGTCAATTCTGACCGGTACTGACTTTATGTGCAACAAGAAGAAGCAGTGCCCAGTCTTGTGCCATCATCATAATTGTTCTTACATTTGAGCCCGTTGATGCAGACACGGTATCAAACCATCTCATGAGGGTTTTCTTTTTTCACTGTCCTTTGCTAAGCTTGATGCCCTTTTCCAGGGACTGGTATGTCCAGAAAACATGTGCACAGCAGATGAGCTGAAATTTCACCGTCCTTATCTCTAAGGATCATTCTATCTCTAATTCACTGGAGACAAATGTGTCAATTCTTTTTGGAAGTTCAAGACATTTTCAATATTTGGTGCCAGTACAATAATTTGTCCACTCTTCATACAGATCTCTGCATATGAACCATTCTGTTATATATACAAATTTTCTTGAGTCAAAGAGTTTGGTTTATAGTCAGTTCTACTATGTACTAGTTATCTAACCTGAAAATGTTACCTAAGTCTTTGAGTTTTCATTTGCCTATAAGTTAACAGGAAATAATAATAATGCCTACGAATGAGTGTTTATAAAATGTATTAAAGAATAGTTAATAGGGTATCTAGGATATCAGATAAATTGGTAATAGCTTAATAAATACTTGTCATCATTACATTGCTATACCTATCAATTTACATGCACATGCATAATTTTTAAGGAATTCCTATTTATTTGCATTTTATCCAGAGATCTTGGTCAAAGATATAATTAGACATTTAAAAAATCTTTTTCAATATCTATTGAAATGAACATATAATTATTTCTCTTTTTCTTCTTAGAAATGTACAGCTAACCACAAGTAATTTGTTTGCAGTTGCATTTTTCTCAGTTTGGTTTTCACGTCATCTTCTTCATTTAAAAAAATGGGTAATAGCATTTCTTCTAGCTGTGCTCTATTACTCTTTTTAAAGTATTAAAAATTTCTGTGTACCGATATTTGATACTAGTTCTTATGTACTGTTTGGGGCCTGGTGCTTTGATACTGGTGTCGGTGGTGACTTTCTTTTAACGGCAGTTGGTTAGTTTAAATGTTATACTGTTTTGGTAAAGAATACTGGAAATTTAAATTTTAAAATGCCACACATTACTTAGAGTTCAAGGATTAGTTTGATATTTCCACTGGGTTAGATTAAATTATTGTGTAATTCTTTAAATTTTTTCTTATTAATTTTCTATTTTTTCCTCTTTTTATTGTTACAGAGTAAAAATTCTCAATAAATATGATTAGTTCCCTCAAATTGATGTTTTCCTCAGTGGGTATAGAAGAGGTGTGCACGATCTTTGCTTAGCACCTATTTCCTCTCACCACCACCGCAAACCTCTTAGCTGGAAGGCTGCTTATGACAATTTACAAATGTATGACTCATTTAATGTCTGGAAAACACACTACAATTTCAGACAAAGGATTTAGTTGGCATCTCTACTTCCAGGAAGACATAGCCCTTCTTTAAGATTTATAGAGACCTACATATGCTTCCATTGCCTGTTCTTCATTTACCAAGTTTTTTAATGTTTCTGGTAACTATTCTCTATACGTAAGGGCTTAGAGTTGTGACTAACTTTTGTTTTTATTGGTGATTTTTTTTCTTACCCATCAGTTATATTAGTGTCATTGATATTATTATCAACTTTTTAAAAGAAGGTGAGATTAAATGATTGTCTTCCATATTATTCAGCTATCAGTTTTACTTAGTTTTGTTTTAGTTCTTCAACTTATTGTAATTAGCTCATCAACATAGTTGATGAAGATTTTCTAAATGTAGTTATATTTTGATATATATTGCCTTCAGTTCTCTTTATTTAGTTCACTTTTATTTATTTCACTGTTTAATCATAGTTTCCTAATAGTTGCTTAAATGAGGATCAAAGGTAATGTTAATTTTCAAAACTAAATCACTAAAATGATACCTAGAATACTTAAATTTCTTAATACATATTTACAGAAAGAATATTTCCATGTTATTATTCATTGGAGTCCTATTTAGTCAATTCATTTCAGTACAATAGACAACACTGAGTCTGACTCTATGACAATGACTATTTTAACCCTATACACTGGAATTTTTAATTTCAGGAAACCAAAAAAATTATTCTTTACTTTCATAGTTATCAGTATATATAGCAACCAAAATATATTTTAAAAATACAAAGTTTGCAATGTTTTTTAAATGTAACCAAATTGTCACATTCGTTCACGGACTGTAATACAAGAATAAAAAGTGCACCTACACTCTATATTATTTTTCCTCTTATTTTATAATTAAATAAAAATACTGAAAACTTAAGTTATTTATAAAATGTAATACAGCATTTATTTGCTTATGAATTAGTATGAAATTTAACCAAACAATTTTTTTCTTTTGTGATACAAAGATGAACTTTTCATTTGCTGCGGAAAAATACTGGTGCACTCTTGCTTTTACATTTTTGCAACCTCTTCTGTTTGTGACCGCAGGGTAATGGTGAAGACCATCCAAACAGGTATCTCTTCCAGGGGTACTTTTGGTGGCAAGACCCCTTCTCTCTGTGTTAGCAAACTCAATATCCAGAAAGCTAGGAAAAGGGCTACCTCTTTTTGTTGGTCTATTACTTTTTCCTTCAAGAAGAAGAGCTTCGGTGATGCTCATTTTGAATTCTTACAGACTTTGGATCTTTTATTTGGTAACTGAAGGCTCTCACAGCCTCAACGATAAAGCAGCCAAGAATTCACAACATGAAAAATGAAAAAATAAGTTGACCTGATATGTGAATTCTGTACAGTGCAATTAGCAAGCCCATCAATCAATACCTCCCATAAACTGATTGTAGGTTATTACAATAGCGGGGCAATCAATTGTGATGATTTGCTTTGGTCTTTTTGTCATATCACTTACAGTTAGTCTTTGGTTCTGCCAAGGCAAAAGTTGACATAAGATTTTTACAACTCTGTTATCTGCCCACTTCACCTCATGGATTTCAGTATCTTTAACTTGAGCAGTCACTTATTAATAAGACCCTTTCCCTCTTATCATCAAATCTTTGTCCTTGATTAGTGAGATGTGAGGCAACTGATTTATTCTAACAGTTCCCAGGCTAAATATTTTTCCTTTACCAAAGCTGTCATCAAGGGAAGTGATGTAAACGAGATATCAAAATATAATAAATGGTTCAATTCAATAGGAATTGATTAGACCAATTTCAATACTACATTTGAACTAGCTCCCAAGTTGGGTTCTCCTAATACCTGTTCAATTTTCTCTGAATATATGGTTAGTTCCATTGAAAGGGAGATCAAACATAAAACAATATATACCCAGAAAACCACATTGCAAAGAACAAACAATCTGTATCCCCACTTGTGTGGTTTTCTGGGGATATATTGTTTTATGTTTGATCTCCCTTTCAATGGAACTTACCATTCATCTGCACATAGCATTTGGGGCATTGATATTTCCTGAAACATTACTTTTAAATAGTTTATCAAAGGCCAGATCTTGAAAAATGTATCTGTTTTCCATTAAGTAAGGGAATTTTTGAATTATCATTGAAATGAATCTTGAACTTTATATCTTCCCGTCTATCTCTACTTATCACCTCTGATAAAATAGGACAGTTTAATTTTCTCTTCCAATATAATCATGAATTTGAAAACATCATCAACATAGAAAGCAGTGTACCCCAAAATTGCTCAAGGTCCTAGCTATTCAGTGCAAGAGGTTTGTTAGGATTTTGCTGGATTGCATAAAGATTTGATTGCTCTACAATATGCATAATGATATACTTCGAGAGAAAAATGTCTAAAATACTCAAGAGCACGTCTTACTACCCCAGAAAAATCTGTTTGTTCTATTTCTTCAGGCATAGGTCTAGCTGTACCATCCAGAAATGTGCAACCAAAGAGGAATTCTTTGATTTCTTGATTAAGATGGCTTTGAACTTGTAGTTATTGAAATTGATTCTTCAACTTCAATAACTGAATTTTCTCATTGTCACTATTATTAGCATTGCTAACGACAAGATGTCTTCTAATTGATCTAAATCAGTATAATTGGATGTATATTCACTTCCTCTCCTGGGAAAATATTGTTACCAAAATAGCTTGAATCACAATGTAATTAAATTTTTATATTGTAAAATCAAACTTTTTAAACATAATACACATTTTATTTACCAATTTCATCCATATTAGCAGCTGGTTCCATATCTGAATCTGTACCACTTCCATCTAGGTCATAAATTCACCATTTTTTCATAAAACAAACCACAATCCACGCTGTGGTAATTTTTGTCACCATCGATTCAAAAGATGAATGTAAAGAATTCATAATGTTTTTAAAAAGTGGAAATATATAATAAATATAATTTTATGAGTATTACACCTTTAACATAAAAGCTTCAGTTTTATAAGCATATGCAAAAATATCAACACTAAAACTTCACTAGATTGAAAATTATCATAAATTGTCCTGAACGTTAATGACAACTTTACCTTAAACGCACCAACTATCAAAGCATGTGCACCATTCAAGCATTTTGACACTAACATTTGTACTAAAATGCAACGATTTCATCGACATCGTCGTCTACTCCAAAAGGTTTCTCTTTTCGGTACCAGATATGTTCAAATTAAATGTTGCGAAAGCATCACGCTCAGCTTTATATAGTTAAGTTACTGAAGCATCAATAAAAATTTAAAGAGTGTATTTCAAATAGAGGAGAATGATGGAACGCATCCCCCTCATTTTGCATCAGCTTCATCCGGTAGCATGCTGGACACAATCATTATTACACCTAATTTCGGTCAGCACAATCATTTTTTCATCAGTAATCACACAGTTATATAGACTGGGCACCATATGTCCATACAGCTGTAAGTCCATCAACAGAAACTAGAATAAAGGGAATGAAGCCGACTCTCACCCAAAGCTTCAGAAGGAATCAACACAGTCAACATATTGATCTACTCTCAGGGGCCAGCCACGAGGCAACGCCGTTATTAATATAACCTACCCTGTGTGTGATGCATGCTTCTGGCCCTCCTCAGAAGCCCAAACAGTTTTGCAAGTCTAGAGAAGTGGTCTCTTTTTTGAGCAAACCAGTTATCAGAGCGAATGGTTTTGATTGTTGCTGGTGTTTTCAATACAGGTTTTAGAATATGTCCCAGCAATCATTCAAGGTGTCCCTGCAACTAAGTACTCCTAAAAGCATAGATATTTTTCTTGATTTTTTTTTCAATGTCAATTTCTCCTTTTGTAACATTATTGTAGAGGCCTTATCATGGCATTATGTGAATTACATGTAAAAGGCTAAATATTGTATCTAATAGATTTTTATTACTAAAATCATTACTTTTCTTATTAATGAATTTTATAAAGAATTGCAAAATGGCCCTAGGAAAATTATTAAATTGCAGGTAAGCATCACTAGGTTTGGGAGATTGGTGAATTGGAAGAAACGTGCACATATTGTTTTATATTTGCCAAGGACCGATGCCCTTCATAGCCAAGTAAATAGCACAAAAGTAATAGTCTCTGAGCTCTCACTCCATTCTCACACTTTTAATATTCTAGTGTTTTTTAAACAATCATATTCTTAACCTTCCTTAATATTGCATTAAAATCATTTACCATGCTATGATTTTTTAATGCAAACTTCAAAATGTGCAGAAGTGAACTGTGTAGCTATAAAGCGTTAGATCCTCTGAGAAGAAGCTGAAGGGCATTAAAAGGTGTCTGCAGAAGCTTGGTGCACTCCTTTGCCACAGGTGTCTCAGATCAAACCTTTGGGCTCATTTCAAGTTTAGGCTAGTTCCTATTTCCATTCAAATCCCTCTCATTGAAACGTTCAATAGTTGGTCATCTAGATATTATATCAACCTTTTTCACCTATTAATTCTGAATAAGAAATTCAAGACTCAGGTAGATTTTTCTCTAAAAAAAGGGAGAATAAATCAGAAAACAATAAATTGGTGCATAACATTCTTTTGTTGCTCAGTTTTCATTATGTAAAAACAAAGACTGAAATAAATTGAAACCTGTGTGTGTGTTTGTGTGTTTGCTTGTGTGTACGTATATCCTAGATAATCAAATACTGATGCCTTGGCAGTTTGTCCTGGCACTGAAAGCACAGCACTTATGCACGGTAGAACTCAGAAATGTTTTCAAAGGTCTATGTTGCTTTCTTAGAACAAAATGAAAATGAAAACTTTTAATTTCAAAATCTCAAAAAAGATGACTTTAATGTGTAAGTATGTGGTGAAACATACTGTGAAAATATAAAGATTAACAATGTGGTAGCTGGATCACTATGTAGCAATAGAGAGTAAGAGCCAAAATGAAATAGAGAAAAAGAGAAAAAATAGAGGGTGATTAACATGATGAATGACAGCTAGAAAATTACACTAACTAATAGAATTTTTTCTGTGGATGTTTTAGCTGAAGGGCATTCAGAAATTGAATGCTCATTTTCCCTTTTAATTGTTTGCACTATTTCCATTTACAAATTTGTATGTTTCAAAAACCTAAGTAAAATCTGCTACATTAAAACATCATGCAAAAAAAATCATGAAATATTTTAAAGGTGTTGCTAGGGCAAAAGCAGTTTCTAAATTCCTCCATATTAATAGTGAAAAAATATAAAATGATAACAGTTCAAGATGAGATGCAAGTGAAATGTAGCATTCTCTAGAGTAAAAAAATTGTGAGCAGAAATAATTAGAAAAATAAATGTGAAAGGATTTCACTGAAAATCGTGTAGAAATTTAGAGTTCATATAATCAAATCCCCATTCTTTAACACCAAATCAATCCGTCAATCTATTTTTCCTCTTCATTTGTTTCATTTTCTATTCTTCTACCCGTTTAATAAGAAACACTTCTTCCTAAGACTGTAACAAATGAGCTAGGTCAGACGTAATTAAAGAACACAATCTTGTCTTTTTAGTCAAATACATCCCAAGATATTTCAATTTGTGCTAGACTATTGCAAAAGCCAATACTGCTTTAATCATTTATTCTGTGATCTTGTTTGATGTGTGTAGCAGTCTGATAGACTTTTATTTGTTGATCTTGAATGCTACCACTCTACCATATTTCTTTATTGTTTTTCAGTAGTTGGGGATTTTTAAATATATAAAATATTATCGTTTGTGAATAACAATAGTTTCACCTCGCCCTTCCCCAGGTGAATACTTTCAATGTTTTTTCTTTGTCTTAAGTTATTGACTAGGATCTCTAGTACAATGTTTAATAAGAGTTAGGGACAAAGGGCATCCTTACCTGGTGCAATTATTCAGTGCAATTGTTCTCATCTTTTCTCTATTGACTTCTATGTTAGCTGTTGACTTTTCACACATAATGTATAATATTGAGAAATTTCCTCTTCATCCATATATTCCTAAGTGTCTTAAACAGGAATTGGTGTTGGGCGTTGTCAAATGCTTTCTCTGCATCTATCAATATTATCATGTGGGTCTTATAATTTTTCATGTAAATGTGAATAATACTCCATCTCTGGTATGAATTCCATGTGGTCTATTCTTCCCTAAGCATTATATATTTTCTCTCCTTGGATCTTGTTATGACTTGTACTGTGAGATCAATTTTATCAAAGATTAAGATTGCTACCCCTGCTTTCTTTGCATTGTCATTTGCTTGGTTTATTTTTTTTCCAGCAATTAATTCTCACACTTTTTTGTCTGTAATCTTGAGGTGTGTTTCCTGTAGGTAGCAGGTTGATGGATTGTGTTTTCTATTCCAGTATGTTAGTTTATGCCTTTAAATTCCTGAGTTCAGTCCATTGATATTCAGTGTTATTACTTCTGTCTTGAGAGTTGGTGATGTCATCTAGTTCCTTTTGTGTTGGCTGTTTTCCTATCAACCTATCTTATCAGTTTGTGCTGTGCTGTGTGTGTGTGTGTGGGTGGGTGTGTGTTTCATCTTTGCCTTCTTTCCCCTATTGACCTAATGCTATCTTGATGTCTGTTTTCTCTTTGTCATCCTCTGTGTGGAGTTGTTCTGTGTGACAGCCTTTTTTTTTTTTTAGCTTGGTGAGCGTTGATCTTCTGCCCATAAGTGTCAGTAAAGATCTTTTGTAGTGCTGGGTTTATTTTGACATGTTCTTTGAGGTTTTCCTTGTCTGGGAAGACTCTTACTTCTCCATCTATCTTAACAGATAATTTAGCAAGCTATCACATTCTTGGGTTTGCATTTTTTTCCTTCAATTTTTGGAATATGTTACTCTATTGTGTCTGCTGATAGATCTCAACATATTCTTATTTGGGTACCTTTATAAGTGATTATTTGTTCTTCCAAGCTGCTCTTATGATTTCCTCCTTTTCCTCATAGTTGCATTATTTAACTATTATGTATCTTTCTGACTTCTTCTTGGGATTCAGTCTTGCTGGTATTCTTTCAGCTTCTTCAATGATTGCCTTTTTTCATTTATCAAGTTGGGGAAGTTTTCTTTTAATAATTCCCTTGGGATTTTTCCTGTTGACTTCTTTGTTGTATCTTGTTCCAGTAGCCGAAATATGCCAATATTGTTTCTCTTCATAGTATCAGACATGACACTCAAGTTTTCTTTAGTTCTATGATTGTCTTATCTTAATGCCTTTCCCAGTTTTTGAAGTTTGCCTGATTATAGTCTAGGTCTCTGATGTGATTCTCTGCCTCTGTAAGCCTGTTGGCAGAGTAGTTAATTTGTCTCTAGATATTGTTTTTTTCATCCTTTAAGTCTTGTATTTCCCTTTGGTGTGTTGCTTTTATCTCCTGTATCATTTCACCTTTTTTCTGTATTGCTTCCCTCATATCCTTTATGACTCCAATCAACATTCTGAAGATTTCTTTCTGTGGCAGGTCAATGTATACTTTTTTATGCACATCCTTAAGTTCATGACTTCTTCCGTCATGATCTTTGGTTTCTCCTGCTTTTTCATTGGGGATTTTTGGGCAGGTTTCTGTTCACATGTTGTTTTCATGGTACCGGTGCCACCCTTCAGAGTCTAAGAGCACTGGACTCTGTTTTGGAGGATTCATATGAGTGCTCCTTCAAACTACCTGCAGGTAGCTGCATTGGGTGGGGCAAGGAGATGGGGTGGGTGTTCGGCTACTCTTGTATCTTTCTTTGGTTTCACTCCTACCCAGCCAAACAGTATTCCATAATTTGGGTTGGATAGTTCTCTCACAGGACTCTGGTTGGGTGGTTGTGGACACATGAGAATGTCGCTTCACTGCCCGATCTCCCAGGAAGCCACACTAGGTATATCTGACAGGGATTGCAGCGCCTCAGTGGGTGTGTGTTGTTTTCCTCTGCAACTGGAGTGCTGCAGAGCATGAGTGGTTGTACCCTCCTTGGTGTAGAGCACCATGGATTGCAGGCCGAGTTATCCTAGTTGGAGGGACTGTCATGGAGGTTTGGTGGAGGGGGGGGACTCGGGGGTTGTTCATGTAGCAGTGTGGTGCACCACAAACAGTGGTCAGCAGTTCCCCCAGTCACTTGTAGGTTCTTGGGGTGTAGGTTGGAGTTTCCCCAGCTCTTTGGGATGTCGTGGAAGGTGTGCTTGATTTCCCTAGCTGTATGCTAAGTCAACAAGTTCTGGTTGGAACTCCCCAAACTGGGCAATTAGAGTTGCTCTAGATGGAGAGAAGTGACCTGGAGGCCCATAGTGACTTGTGAAGAGGAAGAGAAGAAAAAGAGAAAGGAGGAAACAAAGACAAAAGCAAAAGAATAAAACACAAACTGATAGACACATGCACCAAAAGCAAAGACAAAAAAGAAAACAACCAAAAAGTGTCTGCTGAGAGAAGACATTCAAAAAGATGAAAAAAGAATAAAAAGAGAGAGAAGAAGAAAAGAAAGAAAAAAAATAAACGACATAGAGATGTAGCTGAGCCCCATGCTGTGCTGTCTGCAGCACTGCTTCTTGTCATGTGCAGCACTGCTTGTTGTCATGTGCAGCACTGCTTCAGAGGGCAGGTAGCGCTCTCCCAGTGGCTGGGCAGAGTTGTCCTACACAGAAGGTAGTGGGCTGGAAGCCAGCAGTGGCAAGTGGAAGGAAAGACAGGGAGAGGAGAAAAGTAGAAAAGAGGAAACAAAGAAAAAAAGAAAAAGGAGAGGGAGAGGAGAGAGAAAGAAGACAAAAAATGCAGCTGTGCTCACTGAGACTGACTTTGCTGGGATAGAGAGAAGAAAAAACGTAAAGCGATAAGTGAGCCTTAATCGCCGCAAGCTAGGAATCCAGTGGTTCAAACCCTGCCGCAGAGTGACGGGTTGGTGGGCTCTCTTGGTGCAGGGTTCCCGTAGATGCTGGGTGGAATTCTTCTAGGCGGCAAGCTCACCATGGAGGCCAGACAGAGCTTTCCTCAGTAATGTGGAGCCCTGGAGGGGGCTGTCACGGCTGCTTTGTGCAGTGTGCAACATTGCCACGGACAACAGGCTGGGGTTGCCCCTGCTGTCTGTGCAGAGTTGCCCTAGGTGGAGGGTAGTGGCTCAGAAGCTAGAAGTGTCTTGTGAAATGAAAGAGAGGGAGAAATGAGTAAAAAGAAAGAAAAAGAAAAACTGAACTAAACTGAGACTACTGAGGTTGACAGCTGTGGGAAGGATAGAAGGAAGAGAGAAGAGAGATGAAAAAGAATAGAAAGGAAGGAGATAGGTGAGACCCGATTGCCTGACTGTGGGGCTGGAGGAGTTGAAACCTTGCCTCAAGGTAGCAGACCAGTGAGTCTGCTTGGTGCAAGTTCCCCCAGATGCCGGGTGTAATTGCCCTCCTAGGCAAGACAACAGCGGAGGCCAGGCAGCGGTTCCTGCAGCGGTGTTGCACATTGGAAATCACTGGTATTGTTTCATGTATGTCTATGTGGCTGTAGCTTATCTCTTGATTTTTCTTAAGCAGAATATCTAAGTTTATGTGAAGTCATTTTTATGATGAGTATTTTATTTTTCTAAAGAATTTTGTCAACTCTATAGTCATAAAATATGATTAATGTAAAAGCTGTATTCTTCTCCACACATATCTATAATCAATAAGCAAATAAATAAGCATCACATAGTACATTAATAAATTGCACTATATGTATAGTACATCTTGCACCATATCACACAGCACTGTTTAGTGCATAAAATGGAAAATTGGGTTATTGTTGGGTGCTCTTTGGTCCTGGACCATAAGCACAGCACAAAAAGCTGTTGCCTGATCCTTGCAATTACTATTGTGTTTAAAGCCACTTTTGAAACCACTGAGTCAGATTAGCTACCAGAGAATGTTCCTCTTTGTCACTCCCTTCTTTGCCAAGCATAATTATCTGCTAGAGGTTATTCCCCCATGTCAGTATGACCAGGGTACATGAAACACAGTCTACCTATATTCGTTTCCAAAGAAGATTCTGGCTGTACTCCTGTCAACATATATTTGTTTGTTCTTCTAGTACATGCTGCTTTCAATATTATTCACCAGTCTTGTAATTTTCATTGTGAGAACTGGATGCAATGGAAAATATATACAACATGGATACAACTTCCAGAAATTATGTTGTATAATGGAGTCCTGAATTGAAAAGGTACATCCTGTGTGGTTTATTTTTTACGATATTCAATGGCAGGCAAGTTTAAACTATGATAAAGGTCAAAATAATGTATTTTAAATAAAAAGAAGCTCAAGGAAACCTTTGGGAATGATAGAAACACTTTATATTTTTCGCTATTATTCTTAGAAGGGCTATCTACATACTCCTTAGAGACTCGCTAAGCTTTGTCTATGTTATGTCTAAATTGGAAAGTAGAATAAAAAAATAAAGAAAACAGACTATACCCAGTTGTTTTTGAAATCATCTCATATACTTCATAGGATTTTTCTTCATTGTCAATATTTTTATGCCCATTTTAAACATGTAAGTCTTAATCTCAAGGTCATGTATGAGAACCACTTTTTTAAAATATGGAAAACATACTTACCACAACATAAGTTAAAAAAAAATCAGAGGTTGCTTTTTAATCCCCTCTGTTTAACTATGAAGATCAATTTTCAAAATATTTTTTTAATTGAGTATAAAGAAGAATCTGGATTTCCTATTTCAAATACATTTTTAAATATAGACTACTATAACATATAATTATTTTTTGGATGCATTCTTTATAGCTTTCATAGCATTTGTTTATTTGATTTGTCATTAAAGCCAGTAATTTAATTAGTGATGATGTTTCCAATCTGAATATTCATTCAGGGCATATTTAATTTTCTGTCTTGTAACACAATTGTTCAAGTTGGTAAATATTGTTAAACATGTTCAAACTTTTATGCTTTTTAAAAAAATTCACAACAGAGGAGATTTGTGCACGTATTATATTTTTATGTTAAATGGAGCATATAAGAAATATACTATATGTGATAAAGTATAATGTGAATTTGATTTTAATATCCAAAAAAAGAAAATTGCTTAATCTTATAGAAATTTGGCGGGCTGAGCCCTGGTGCCATAGGCTGGGCCTATGGCATAGGCTGAGGCTGGCAGCAAGGCTGGGCCTCCTACTCCCGCCACCAGAGGTCAGTGATGTCCCCCACCAAAAAAAAAAAACAAAGAAATTTGGCAAAGATACTTTTATAAAATATGGAAAATATACTTGCCACACATAATTATTATTCACTATCTATATAGTTCATATTTTCTTTTCTTGTATATTTCAAATAGCTACAGTAAATAAAGATTATTATCACCTTTGCATAAACAACATACTAAAAAAAAGTTAAAAGGAACTAAAGCTTACTTATTAAACCAGCAGAGATGTAGGATTTACTGAAAAAATTAGAAAACTTATCTGTAATTATTCATGACATGAATAGGTACCTAATAATATTCTAAAATTTTATTTTTTATAATATATTTAAGGCAGGCATTCTCTTAACACTATATTCTTATGCATACACTTTATAATAGAACTTATTATCCAATGTATTAGAGCTTATTCTTAATCATATTTCAGAAACAAGATATATCCATAATCACAGAGGATTTTTAGAATTGTTACCTTCAGGAGAATTTATCCCTCACTACTTCATAGTTGAAGTGATCGAGAACAGATCAGCACTTCATACAAAATTAGTCATACTCTAATCCATTTGTGAAAAAACAAAACACGAATGTATGACTAAAATTATAATTAAGCTATGAATACAAAGAAAAAAATCACTATTTTGATATCGTGATGTTGGAAAAGTTAAGACTTTAATGTACTAGAAGTTTGTTTTATGACTCCAGAAACTATAGCTATTATTATTATAACTATCATTTTCTCAAGTTGTTTTCTCATAAGTGTATGTCAAAAAGTAAGGTTTATTCAAACAGTTTTGATTATCATCATGTACTAAAAATTAACATTTTCTTTTGCATAAATTGGCTTCAATAAAAAGTCATTAGTAATTTGTAGCAATTGGAATGGGAAAGCTGAAACAAAAGGAAAGGAATAGTAGCTTGAAATGATGAACTTGATAGAAATGAAGCTGGAAATTACATGACACAATGACAAGATCAGTCGTCAATTTTTCATTAAAAATGCATTTTTAGCAGCAAAATGTTTGGAAAATCTTTATGTGGACCTCAGCAGATGAGAAAAACAAGAATCAAATTCTCTTCATCTATGAGAATGATGGAGAATGAATGGAGAAGCTCAATGCTGACTGCCAAATGAGGTCAAGCATCAACTATACAGCAGATATCAATTTCTCATGTCTAAGTTCAAATTGAATTTGAAGAAAATTTAAACAAGCCCATGAGAGTCAAAATAGGATCTTGTGTGTATCCCCTCTGAATTTTGAGACCACCTCAGGAACACATTTGCTGCATTAAGCACCAATGACAGAAGACCTGGTTAGATATGAGATGACATTAAGAACATCCTACATGAGGAAGACAAAGGTTTATTAAAAAGTCAATTCTACCACATAAATCCAGCTAGACCAGGATATGTACAGTGAAGTTGGAAACATGGGAAACTTAGGATAGATGATCCATCAAGACTAGTAATAGGAGTGGTAATACCAGGAGGGGGAGGGATGGAAGAATAGAAAGGGAGAACCAACTTCAGGGATCTACACGTAGCCTCTCTGGGGCACGGACAACAGGGAAGTGAGTATTAGGACACATTGTACAGTGTACAGGATGAAAAAAATAATTTGTAAATTACTAAGGGTTCAAGGGAAGGGGGGGAGGAAGGGTAATATAGGGAGCTGATAATGGGGGCCAGGAGGAAGGGAGAATTTTTTAAAGTGATAATGGCAATGGGTATGTAAAAGTGGCCTGCATACAACTGATGTTGTTAGGGATTGTGATGGGAGTTGTATGGGTCCCCAATAAAATGATTCATTAAAAAAAGGGGGGGAGGGGAAAGGGGAGGGTTTTTTTTAATTCAAGAGGAGCTTGTAACAAGGGCTCAAGTGTAAAATGTTTGGAAATGTATGTGGCTACATGTGTGCAAATGTGCATGATACAAATGATGTACTGAATGTTGTAGTAGCTGTAAGAGCCCCCAATAAAATTTAAAAAAAGAGTGTCTACCCCAAAAAATATGCTTAATACAAATGATGTATTGAATGTTATGAACCCCCAATAAAAACCTGTATTTAAAAAAAAAGTCAAGGCAGGAAATGTGGAAGAGAGAAAGGAAAGAGCAAAGAGAATGTTAGAAGCGACCCTGAAGCTTAACTTGGCCATGGAGTTGCTAAAGTAAATGAGAGAAGTAGTAAAGGGCTAATCAGAACATTTGAAAAGGAGCAAGAGAAGATAAGCTAAATTAATACAGTTAAATGTATGAAGCTAAGGAATTGAAAAACAAAACAAAACAAAAGCATGGACATACTCAGTATATATCAAGCTAAAGTACTAAAAATACTCCTCAACTTGTAATAATGATATAATATTTTAGCAAAGTATTGGAAAATGCAGAAAGCATCAATAAAGATGAAAGGGACATAGAATTACTGTACCCAAAGCAGCTGATTAATATTCAACCATTCAAAGAGGAAGCATATAGTCCATGGTTTGATGGACCTCCCAGATGCACTGAAGGGAGTATAAAAAAGACTATGAAATTGATGAAATATGTATAAATCTTTCAAAAAGCTGCTGAGGAACTGGAAGTACTCCTCTATGTCAAGAAATTTAGAAAATACCTATCTAGGCCATATTCTAAAAGAGATCAATATTTGTACCCATATTTTTACAAAAGATGAGCCAATAGAATATGGAAATTATTAAGCAATATGGTTAATATCACATGCAAGTAACATTGTAATGATGATTATCCAGTGATGGTTGCAGCAGTGCATCAAGTGGTAGCTGCCAGAAATTGAAACCAGACTCAAAAGCGGATATTGCATGAGTGATATTGCTGACAACAGATGAAATTTTGCTCAAAACATAGAATACCAGAAATATGTTTACTTGTGTCTTATTGACCATACAGTATTATAACAAAGTCAATCTAGAGTAAAATAAAAATGTCTGTAGTAAGCATTCTATACTGTCTTATTACTCTCTTATTATAAAGTATGCATATAAATAGCATATGTAGAAAAAGACCAAAAATGTTGGAAAAGTTCTGGGATTACAATTTACCGAAAGCAAACAAGTAAGAGATTACCTTTAAAAAAATGTATAAGAGCAACATATATTACCACTTTAACATTTTTTTCTTTTTTGCCACTTTAGGGACATATTTTAGACCTAAAGAAATGCTCAAAGTCAGGGGTGCAGTGTTTACATGAGGCCAGTAAAGGACAAGTTCAAAGCTTTTTAAATTGAATATATCATTCATAATTTGGAGTGATGGAAGAATGTGGACTAAAGAAGTCTTTTTCAGCTAATGAATACTAAGTATCTTAAAACATGTTACAGTATGCAAAGAATAGGCATCCACTTTGTATAAACTCACCTTCCAGTAATAAAGGGTAACTTAATCAATTTGATTGCCAGCTTCTTAATAATATAGCTGGATTGGAATGATAGTTGACTTATTGGTTCTCTTCTATTTAATAATATTTCAGTTGAGTTAGTATTTTACAAAATATATACAATATATACCTGTGGTGGTTATATAATTTTATATGAACTTGAAGTTATATTTAAGTGCAAGTGTGCTATCTAGCATGTCAACCAGGTTCAGCCTGATGGTGCCTCCTTGTGGGCATGACTCTTCCACAAGGAGGACGCAGGAATCATGAACTTGTCTATCTCCTTCACCCTCCTGTTTGTTCACCACCTTGAGAGTTCCTAGAGTCCTGCAGTATGCCCAATGGGCATGGATCCATGAGACTAATCCCAGGTCTGTAAGATTCATACATTCAGCATCATAGCAAGTGACTGTGTGAGTCTCAAGAGGGACTTATGAATGAGTATCAGACTTAGGGACTTAAGTTGGACTTGGCTGAGATTTATTTTTATGTATAATTATATCTTGATAAGAACTTACTTTTCACACATATATGAGTGTCACTGGATTTGTTTCTATAGTCAACCAAGCCTAACACATTATAGTACATGGGGAACGGGGTACTAGAAAAACAAATCATGAAGATACAAAGTGGAGGTTCTAGTTATTTAGAGACCCGAGTCAGGGATGTCCTTCTCCAAGACTGCAGGACCTCCTTATGAGACTAAAATCCGTAAAGACTAACTTGGCTTGCTCCAAATTCAGACCCCTGAGTCAAGTAGGCAGTACACCTGGGTGAGCTCAAACTAGACCAGGTGGACTTAATACAGTCAATGGGCTCAACCGGTACCATCGACCAAAGGTTCTGCAGGGGTCCTGAAACTATGGCCCATGGGTCACATGCAGCCCACTGAGGACATTGATCCGGCCTGCCAGGTGTTTTTTGCGCCATTGCTGTCTGTTTAGCAGTCGACTCATCCTGGGTCCACAGTGAATTTGCTCATAATTTTGTTTTTTGCTTTTTTAACTATAGTCTGGCCCTCTAATGGTCTGAGGGACAGTGAACTGGCCCCCTGTTTAAAAAGTCTGAGGACCCTTGAAGGCTAGCATCTTGAGACCACAGTCCCTTTAACTGTTGCTCTGCTTTCCCCTTGGTTTTGCCTAGGTCTCTCTCTCTGGCCTAAGGCCACCACATATGGGTGTGCCATCCTGTGACTTGCCCATGTCCAGTGACTATAAAACCTGAAAATTTTTCTGCCCTTTATAAAATTCCACTTGGATCACAAACCAGGCTTCACTGTGAATTCTTTTGCATGGGAAACGAAGAAAGAACCGAGGTATTTCCCACTTGAGTACTGTAGCAGAGGTTTGTCTGACATCGGCCTTCTGGCAGTTTTTCCTCCTTTGGCTAGCAGAACAGCTATGGCCATGAGGATTACTGGGTTGTTTCCTCAAGCTGTTTTAATTCATAGATGTTGTTGATTTTTCCTAACTGACATGACAGACATGAGTGAAATGAATATTAAGTGATAACTCAGGTGGAGAAAACACCTCTTGAACTTCTCTGAGGCCATGGTGCTTGGTCAAAATGACTGACAGATGGCCTGGCCCTAGCTCATGCAACCGGAGGCCTAACAATGCATTGCACATGAAAGGGCTAGCTTAAATAAGAAATATTGAATATGAATATTTTAAGAGTTGCGTTTAGGATTTAGCTGTATTAGAATGATACTGATTTCCTAGATATATTGTTATTGACATAATGTGGGATAGAATAGTTACTAGGATGTCTGAACAGAGATTAGCTCACTGTCTAAAACACTAAATTGAATCTGTTAAATGGGTATAGGAAAATTCTGCAAAAACATACTTAGGAAATGTAAGCCCCATCCAGTGGCTTGATTGCTCAGGAGAGTGGCATTTGAAAAGAATTTTTTTATAGCTATTGGAAAACTGAATGGGGGTAAAAGGAGTTACCTTGGCTTTTTTAATTTTGTGCTTGTGGCTTTCCCCTGAAGCTGGAAAATATCTTGAATCATGAAGGGATTCTCCTCCAGGACTGAAAGTTAAAGGGAACCTGCAATCTGCAATGCTTGCTAGGTCACTGCTAAGATCTACATATTGAGTCAAAATGGAAAAAATGGAGCAATGGAGAGATGGGAAGTCTGATCATTGATACTTGTGGATCTAGTTCACAGGGACTAGAGGAGAGAGGAGAGTGGGTTGGCTCTCCTAAAGGTTAGAGCTGTGCAGAACCAGAGTCTAAGACCTGACCTAGCAAGGGGCCTATTGTTGTTGAGAATTCATGGAGGGGGCTGTGGTCCTGAGGCAAGATGGATAATGGATTAAGGAAGATGACCCTGAGTCAGCAATGGGTTGCCCATAATCTGACTAGATGAAGATAAAGTGTTTGAGACTGAATGGGTGCACATTGTTGCTGACTTTGTAGATGGTCTGTCCTAGTTTAACTTTCCTTATGGACTCAGACTCACCCTACTCAAATGGGAATGGATATTCTTTACATCAAAAAACATGCTTGCTTTATCAGAGCACTGAATTGATAGAAATGGGCAGTATATAAACTGGATACCCACCATGTGTGACCATAAAGGAATAAGTGGCTGGTTTCTAAACTTTTGTGAGGAGCAAAAGATGTTGATAGGATTAAGGTAGAGGTGTTCATATATGTGCAATCAATCCCAGAATAGTTTTGCTGTGTCCACTTATAGAATATTATGTTTATTATGGGGAAATTTTCAGTTGTACATATTTTAATTGTATCCTGTTAATTACAGACAGTATTTTCATTATCGTTTCACTCACAGTTTACATATGGCTATAGAATTGTGTAAAGGTATCACATTGAGAGTGGGTTGTCTGTGATAGCTACACACTTTCATGTCAAATTGAAAATATGTTGAAGTGTAGGGGTGATATCCAACATGTCCATGAGGTCACAGCCTGATGGTGGTTCTTGTGGTGTGGTCTTCTCATAAGAAGGTTTAGGGAACCCCCATGCTATATCTGCTTTCACCTCCTGTTTGTTGGTTACCCTGACAGCCGCCACCAGTGGACACTGTTCTTTAATGTTTCCACTTTTCTTGAGTCCATGAGGCTACAGCCACTGGCCTGTGAGTGTGAATTAGGTATGGCTGATTAGAGAAAAAAATCCTGAGACACTCATATATGTGTAAGAGAGAGCTTTATATCAAAGAGCAATTGCATATTGATATAACATTGAAGCCAGATCAAGTTCATAAATTCAATATTAGGCTATAAGTCAGATACTATTCCATGAATTCCTCCTCAGACTCACTTAGCATATGCAATGATGCTGATACAGGAAGACCACTGTGTAGAGGGTGGAAAATACTATGGATCCTATCGTGGTAGACATATCTTCAGGGCTCTGTCTGTCATTGTGGCTCCATGTGACTTTTGAACAGGAAATGAAACAGAAAGACTGTGTGACGACCCAGGAGAGATAGAGGAATTTCCCAGAATCCTCATTAAAGGGCCATGCCCACAAGGAAGTCTCATCAGATTGTGATCTTACTGATAGGATAGTTTCCACCCATTTTTATTTTTAATATCCTCAAATTGATATGAGATTAAGGAACTACCACACTGGGTGAGTTTGAAGAGGGGCTTATGGACTAATATTGGGTTTATAGACTTGAGTTGGACAGGTCTGAGAAGTTTTCTTGATATTCAGTTATATCTTGATATGGTCTTGCTTATTATATACATATAGAATATGACTAGATTTGTTTCTCTAGTCCACCCAGGTGAGCACATTACCCAAGCAATCTGAACTTGTGTGTGAAATAAAGAAAGCTTCTTGTAAATTCTCAACTTGATTTATGGGATACATCAATAAAACTCATTTTATAGATATAAGGTGATGGTAGACATGAGTACGTGTCAACAAAAAAATGACATACTCATCCTAATTTTTCGTAGTTCTAAATCTGTATAGGCTTTCATTACTAGACTCCCTATTCTATAAAATAATGTGTTGGGGAATAAAGTTGTCTAGCTGAGAACCAGAGAAACAGGAAGGGAAAATACTTTTCCAGAACCCAATATAAGTCAAGTTTTTCTGCAAATATTTGGTGATTTTGTAGAATTAGACCCAAGTTGTTGATAACTAAACTTGGTTTATAACAATTATGTTCCTTTACAAAGGACACTTTGCAAGTAATTGACAGATAAAGGAATGATTTTTTTTCCATTTGGTCCTACTCAAAATGAATTTATACATGATAAATATTTAGCTCACACATTGATTACTGACAACAACAAAGAGTACACATTTTTCTCATTATACAACTGACTCCTTTGAATTAATTCAACTCATAGAAACTATATTTAATTTCTATATGGGGTTTCTGAGATTATAAATTATCATGGCATCAGGCAACCTAATCTTCTATAGAGTTGCTGATGGGTTTGAACTTCCATATTTAAATTTAGCATCGTCCAGTCAAATGCTCAGTGCATTATGCCACCAGGTCGCTTCTCTCAGTATATAAATGACTAAGCTCTATGAGAGAGGTAAAAACGACTGTACATCCCATTACCAACAAAAAGGGGCTTTTAACTTTATTACTTTCAATTTTAGTATTCACTTAGTGTTACTTTATGTAAGCTGTATAGTGATTATAGTAAAATAAAATAAGAGAAAGGAAAAGTAAATGATGTCTAAATATGTAATTCTAAGACATTTTTTAAGCATTCCCCTTAAAGGAGAAAATTAGAATAGACATTATTTTGTAAAATTTTATGTAATTAGAAAGATAAAACTGAAGCATACTGGTTGTAGAATTTAATCATGAAGAAAATATTGACTTCTGAGTGAAATAACCTTATTCTTGACTTTAGCAGCTTCTTTGATGATAATGAATTAAATAATATGCTATGTTTTGTTATGTACATATAATGAGTCAGGAAGAATGATCATAATCATCTGTCATAAATAATGTAGATAATTGTGGTGCATTAATTACTATTACAGGGCCTTTGTAGATTTGGTCATATAACTCTTGCAAAATGATTAAGTAGGATTATGCATATAAGGTGTCAGTGGTCCACTTTGGAATGTGAACATCTTGGGAATATCAAGGCAGGTATTAGCACTGCTTAAAAGAAGTTGTGACATTTAATCATGCAGAGTAAAGGTCAGGTTTGATCAAGGATTAAGGACTTGATTGAAGGTCAAGAGCTAAATTATGGCCCTAATATGAGAGTGAAGGCCTTGGGGAAACAGCAAAGAAAAAGCTGTTCAACTTAAAGGACTACCTCCTGAGTTAGTCCTGTAACTTCCAAGTTGATCCTTGGTTTAAATTTTAACCTAGTATTTCTTAAATAACTGTGAGGATGATCTATGGAGTCTTCATGACCATTGTGGAGGTATGTTTGACTTTCGATTCCTAAGTATCAGTTTTATACTGGTACTGATAAGATAATCATCCATTTTTTTGTGACATTGCAAGTAAAAAGCAAAATCTGTGCCATTTTGACAATAATTCTACTATTCTCACAATGGTACCACTCTCTGATTCTGATTAGAAGATTTTTTATTAGTTTTATTATTGAACATTATATAGAGTCAAAATAATATTACTGCATTCTGAAATTCATTGGAATTCCATTAAAAATTTATCCAATCTTCTATGCTCTTACAAATGTAATGCTAGTTCAAAAAAAGTTGATGCCTTGACAATTCTTAACATTTGCCTGCCATGTGCTCTCAAAGAATAAAATATTCAATATTTATTAAAATAAACTGAACTCATCTATGGCAGATGAAGCTTTTCTTTATTGAGAATATGAGAAAGGCTAATTCACAAAGAAAGCAAGCTTCTCCCAGTAAGACCACTTTTTCATGCATGCTGAAGGTAATTTTATAACACACTATTAGTAAAAAGATCTAAGCAAGATTAAGAGGCCTCTTCAGGTCCCTCCCATTGCCCAGCATGAACTCATGTACTTTAAAGGAGCTGTTTGCACGGGAATTCTCCCATGTATTAACACTTAAATCTTTAAGAGACCTTTGCAACTCATCTGCTGCAGAGCTTCGTTTTCAATGAAAAGGGAAAAGGGTCGTTGTGACTCTGGTATGGGAAGTCTTTGCTATAAATCTATTTTATTGTACCTCAGACAAGAGCTTTGTGACCAAGTTATTTTCATTCATAAGATACTTAATTCATCATAATTGAACTGTAAAAATGAAAACTCTCTAAAATGGGAACATGTCATCCAATAGATAGAATAATTCTTTATCACTTCACACATCTTTACCTATAATAATCAACAAGATTATCCCACTTTTGAGTTATTGAAAGACATTAGTGGAAAACAAAGAAGAGAATTACATATTGGTGAATTTTTTCGAACTAGATTTCCAGGTATAAAACTTTAAAAATAGAGCTTAAATTACTGTGAGGTTCCAACAAGTGTGTGTCCCCTAGTTTCTCTTTTCTAGGATGTGTGCTTTAAGTTCCCATGCAAGAATGAGGAAATGGCTTGCCATGTTTCCAACTTGTATGTATGTAGATATTTGGGTTCTGATGCTAAACAACTCAACATTTATTAGTATAAGTGGGTTATACCTTCTGGAAGGTTTTGTTTTTACCTCAGTAGAATTCAAATAAAAGGACAAGTAGGCCATGAGGTTAATGAGCAATTGAAACATCATGAATCAAATGTAACACTTCTTCAATTTTCTACCATTCTTCAGCTTTCACATTCATATGAATCAGCTGAAAATTTGGCTTGAGCTAACCACACTTTGGTCTGATTATTCTGGAAAATTCTTAGTGAATGACAAACTTCACTAACTTGAAACATCTGAAAGTGTTCTAAATTCACCACACTTTCAGCAATATCTGATAAGATAATGTAGTGGGGAAAGTCTACAGAAGTGAATCCATAAGCCAAGTCAATAAAGAAACTGCTGAAAATTAGAAAATAATCTGAAGTGAATGGTGGCTAGATATAATGTATAATCTTTGGGAACCCTAGCTATAGCAGTGCTTAAAATAGAAAGATTACTTAAAATAATCAGCACATATAAATGATGCACACACATCTATAAAAATACATGATAATGTACAAAGTAAAAGATAAATCAATTATACAATGTCTCATTTCAGAAAGAAAAAAGAGTAAGATAGCAAATTGGTCATGAATGAAAAATAATGTAAAGACAAAAATGATGAAATGGAAAATAAATGAATAATAGAGAAAATATAAGAAGAACCATATTAATTATTTTAGAAGATTATTAAAATCTCCTTGCAAGACTATTGGAGGGAGAAAAATAATCAAAATTGCAGTCTGACATAAAATTAGTCTCTTACTAAAGGTAAAGAAAATAAAGAGCTAAGAAGAAGATATAATTTATTGATTTGTTGACATCATTTCTAATATTGTCACAAATAGAAAAGACTAATTATTCTATACTTATTTTTTAATTTTAATCTGTAAGGAAGAAATAGCTCCTTCTCTTTGAGTCAATCCCATGTGGATTTATGGGTTAATTCTTCCCTATATTAAGGATGAAAGAGTACCAGGCTTACATTAACCCTTCAACAGTATAATACAAGAAATAACAATTCCCAATTGTTCTATGAGGTCAGAACCACTTGTAATAACAAAAGTTGATGAACACATTTCAAGAAATTAATTCTTAAGGTGTTTCACTCTTCCTGTTACTTATTTAGTATTCACAGATCTAAGAATTCTGGTAATGAATATATAAAGAAATATCAAAATCCTCATAACTGGACCAGTAGACAGTTCCAAGATTACTGGAGGAAAGATTAAATTTGTCCAAGTTTAATTTTGCTAAAATCCATGAGGAATGCTCTGTGCAATATCTGCCAAGAAATCAAAGAAAATAATGATCCAGTATGACCAGGCATTTAGAGCCTCTTTGAAATTCTCTGTAAGGGAGAATTTTTGAAAAAATTCTGTTCTGAACAAAACAGACATGTTAGTGACATCTTGGGGGGTCAGAGGAGAAACTAACACAAGGAGTTTCTCCCAATAAGTATCAATTCTGTCATGTTGAGAGGATTTCTGCAATGGGCTCGCCCCACGACCTTCACACAAACATAAATTTTCCAATTTCAATGGAGAGAAGGGGAGAAGAGGTGAGATGAGGATTTCTCACTTCACTCACTCACCCCTAAGTAGCACCATGGAGGACTTTAACACATTACACCAACATACTTATAGAAATATTCTATGAGGGTGGGAAAATATACAGACTCCTGTGTTCTGGTACTGTGAGGGTTCAGACTTGCTCACCAAATTCCAACATCATAGGGAGTTTCATCACATCAGCTATAAATTGGCTCTCATTGCTTATCTAGAACTCTTTGAGCATGGACTATAGCAGAAGATTGCCCAGACTACAAGGAGGAAAAGGCAGTCCTGAGTAGGTGGTATATGCATGTATGTGTGTGCGTGCGTGCAGAATTAGTTGGAAAGGATGAGCATGGAAAGACTGAGAATTTCCTTTGGACAAAGGATTGAATGTGACACTGCCTGCCTGTGTATTGGCTTTTACCCAATAGGGTCTGGACTCAGCTCTGAAAATAGCTCAGGAAAGCATTTCAGATAATCTCCTTTCTCCTCTTTTTTGATTGTATTGTTCACTACCTGCCATACTCTGGGGACTGGGGAGCCAGCAGCTTTGAAACATGGGTTTGATGAAGGCAATATTT
>PVJH01009213.1:0-80495 GCA_004026705.1 Nesogale talazaci | reverse complement strand
CACTTCATTGTTTTTTTGGGGGGGCATCACTGCCCTCTAGTGGGAGTGGGAGGCCCAGCCTTGTTCCTGGAGAGCTGCTGCTGGATTTGAACCACCAAGCCAGTGGCCTGCAGTCCTGCACACAACCACTATGCCACCCGTGCTCAGTCCCACCCTTCATTGTTTACATTCAAAAATCCCCTCACCCTCCCTATCTCCTACTCTCCACCCTTACATGCGCTATAAACCCTTGCATCGGTTATTTTCACTATATTTCCACTTTTCTGTGCTTCACAAACTGGGAAACTGCATTGAAACACTAAGAAGCAAAATTGAAATAAAGTGGCAAGAATAAAATAATATTGATATAAACCTAAAAATACAAATAATGAGTAAAAAAAATGACCACCCTCAATATTTAAAAAGCCATGGAAGAAAATGTATTTTGAGTCAAGGAGGGTAATCTCACCACCTCTAACATTAGCTTAAGCCACGCAGTTGGCTGTGGTTGTATTGTTGTAGGAAGGGAGTACACACAGGTGCTTTCACTGAATAAAATTGAATGACTTAATTAACATCGCCTAATTATGAGTTGGTGTTGACCTGATAGCAGTGAGTTTTAAAAATTACTATTATTATCAATTGTGGGCGTTCCAGTGGTAACCTTGCTGAAAGTGTACTTAAAGTTTGGTGGCTGAAATCCACCAGTCACTTTGGGAGAAGGCTATTGCCATCTGCTTTGGGAGATATTGGTAGTCTTGGAAGTCCTCTGGAGCATGTCTGCTCTGTTCTATAGGGATCAGATGACTTGGTGGCAGTATATTTGTTCAGGGTAATCATAGTTTATAGTATGGCATCTCATTTTATCTTAATCCAGATATGAGAATTGCCAAGACCTATCTTGGGAAAAAAACATAAAGTCAAAATAAGTGAAGTCTAGGGTTGTCCCATTAAAATTTCAAAAGTAATTTTCTCAAAACATCTCTTTCAGAAAATAACAATTTTGGTTTATGTCTATATGGCTTTGCTCTAAGGGGTCTGTGTTAGTCTGGGTAGACTAGAGAAACAAATTGATAGACTCGCATATGGATATAAGGAAAAGGTTTATATACAAGAGGAATAGGACATTAAGAAAGCATCCCAACCCAGTCCAGTTCAAAGTCATCAGTCCCATATGCCTGATATCAGTCTATTAAGTGTCCTTCCGATTCACGAAGTCACAGGTCAGTGGGTGCAGAGTCCCAGCGCCGGCAGGGGTCCCCTCGTGACTTCTCGCTTCCAGGGTTCTGGATTCATCAACAGCATCCAGTGTTGGTAGAAGCAACTCAGCGCTGACAGGGGTCTCCACATGGCTTCTCCAGCTTCAGAGGTCTGACTCCATCAGGGTAAGGCCACGTGGCTTCTCCTCCAGCTCCTGCAGCTTCTCGGGTGCTGCCATCTTGTCTTGTCCGTAATTCATCATCTCTGAGACTAACTCCCAACAACTAGGGAGATAGCTTCTCATCTTGATGAGGGAAATACTGCAAGATTTCCCAGAAGTCTCAGGAGAAAGCCATGCCCACATGGAGGCCTCATTGGCTACTCAATGGCTATCTCCAGATTAGCAGGCTAGACTCCATCCCTTCATCTCAATCATGAAATTTACATAAAAACATGACTGACCCAGGGTCCTACTGGCCTGTCAGTTAGATGAGGGACAGCTAAACACAGTGTCAGTCGTTCAAACCCACCAGCAGCCCTGAAAGAGAAAGATGTGCCTGCTGTTGACATAAAGATTTACAGGTTCAGAAACCCTGTAGTGAGGTGCTATGCATCTAATTGGACTTGATGATGGCAGTAGGGATACTTTGTGAGCATCTCTCAGATAAGACCTCTGTGTCTATATCTAAGTATTTTACAGTTTGTATGACAGTCCAGAAAGACTGTTGGAAGGGTCATTTTCCACATGCAAATGGTATGAGTCAGTTATACTAGAAATTATTGAAGGAGAACTAGAAGGGTGAACTATGGGACACAATGTTAGGGCCAGTTATTTCTTCTCAGAGCAGGAGAGGGAAGTCTTAGAATGACATCTCTCAAAAGGTTTGCCTCCCACCACCTAGACCAGGGCATCCAGGAGTGGCAGTCACCCAACTTTTCATCTGGAGCACCAGGTATGGGAGGTGGGCAGGAGGAGGGGCAGGTAGGAAACTGGACTTTTTCATCAGAATATGCCAAGTGATGCTGATATGTATGAAATTGTGAAAATCTCTGAAGCAGAATGTGCTTACAATATTTAAGGGCAAGAACGGCGTTTTTAAAACAACATGCTGATAATTCATGGCCATGAAGTCGAGACTGGCTCCTAGAAACCTTGTGGGAGAGAGGAGAACTGCCCCTGTGGGTTTCCACACATGCTGTAATTCCTTACAGGAGTCGAAAGCCTCGCCTTTCTCCCCTTGAGCAGCTGGTGGATGCAAACTGCTGATCTTCTGCTCAGAAGCACGATGCTTATCTCACTCTGCCACCAAGGCTGGTAGGTGATAGAAATAAATGTGAGCAGTCACTTTTTAAGCCAAAGTTCATATTTAAAATATAAATTGCCAGGAAAATATCTAACCGATCATTGTTCTGACCCGATGTGCAGTTCAATCAAATGCAGGGAAATTGATGATCAATCATCTGATGCGTGGCTATGAGGCTCTGCGTCTTGCTGCTTAGGAGCCAATCCCAACGAGCCATTGCATCGCATTGCACCTACCTGCTTAGCTTCGACCGTGCACTTGAGCCAGCCCTAATCCCAGTTCCTGAATCAGATCCTCCCAGCCACCCAAATCAAAAATAATAGGCAACACTTAAAGAGCAAGTGTCTCAATGAACACCATGTGTGACACACATGAGTCTGTGTGATTTCCACACATAATTCATTTCCACAATGAATTATGAAACTGGGATTCAGACTCAAGTCTGCTGATTCTCATCTGAGAATGATCTTCTCCCAATAATTAATGCCTCCCTCCCCTGTTCCCTACTCTTCACACTAAGCCTTAGATTGCTGCTATAACTCCAGCATTCAACTTTGTTTTTTTTTTTTGAGGGGAGGGGAGATCACTAATCAAATATTCATAATTTTATTTTAATATGAAAATACTCATAGATAGGCTGGGAAACAGTTTTTCAAATTTTACTGTTAAGACAGTCATCACAGGATCTTCTAAAAACCTGCTGACCTTGACGAAAGAAAAAAGTTGACTCTTTGAAGGAAACTGCCTCCAAGATTGTTTTTTTATGAGAACCCAACAGTGCTTTCAATATTATTTCTGATGGCTACACAATATTATTTCTGATGGCTTTCATCTCACATTAGTTCCCCACTAATTCCTATGCCATGCATCAAAAAATGAACATCAGAAAAAGAAAGCTTGCCTTTTAAAATTATTTTTAGTTTTTCATAAATTCTAAATTGGGAGTTAATACCTATATTATATCATTTCATACTTTGGTCATGTCAAGGAGTATTTTACAATTGCTACTTGCCCTTTTAAGGCCTCATTTTTTTTCACTTCCACAGAATATAGTGTTTTTTTTTTTAAAAAGAGTACTTATAACTAGTCCAAGCATTTTTTGAGGTGCTTAATTTTATACAAGACAGAGAACACTTGACACCTTACAAGGGCCCTAAAATATGTTTTTTAAAAAAACAAGCAGATAAACAGACACACACACTCCCTTAACATTCAGTCAAGTCTGACTCATAAAGATGTATGGATTGACTAGAATTGCCCAGAAAGTTTCCAAAGGGATAGATCTTTATGGAGGTAGATCGCCTCATTTTTCTCCAGGGGAGCAGCTGGTATTTCCAAACTGCTGAACAGAGGAAAATGAAAATATTCCTTTTACTTTAAGAATTAATGGGGAGACACAAAAGCTCAGGTTTTAGGGTCAGATGGCCTGAAGTGGATCCTGTTTCACCACTGACTAGTTGTATGACCTTGAGTTAACCCCTCTCTTCACCTCATGCTATGTACTTGCCACTTAGGATCTGTGATCATTAGGCATGTGAGGGTTCATCAATTAAGTATTTATTATAAAGAGTAAAGGATTCAATAGCCACACAGTAATTTTATGAAGAAAAATAAGTTAAAAACAAATTGCAAAATTATCATTCTCTTACTCCGCCCAGAGTCAAATACCTTTACCTACTTATCAGGAAGACAAATGGCGTGTGCGTAAGAGTCTCACTTCTCTCTGCTGGCTCCTTATGAAACCTTGGATGACAAAGCAGCTCATTTTTAAAATGAGAGAATAGAAAAAAGTTATCCTCACAAATGTAGTTCACCCTTTTTGACATCCTCATGCATAAACTGGAATACAGGAGGCCTTTGGGAAGTATGGAGTTTGCCAGAGAGGAAATCACCTAAATCACTGGAGTGACTTAGCTGGCAGCTCCTTGATTGGGCATCCTGGAATAGGTGGTGGATCAGCATCCTTTCTCCAAGAGAAAATGGGCCTTGAAGCCCATCCTAGACCCAAAGTTTTAAAAAAAATAATGTGGCCTTGCTTACCTATTTTTATTGGACAGAAACAGTTCTCTCCACAAGGTTTTACAAGCACTTTGTCATTCTGCAATTTCATTTACTTAATAGGTGCTTCACATATATGGAGAAACCTGGTAAAATGAGCATTTCTATGAAAGAATAAATCTGCACTCCTGTGACTTTATTCTATGTTCACACACACACTACAACAACAACAACAACCCTGTCATCTTAACCCCCCTCCCAGAAAGGTTATTTCAGTGCCATTTGTAGGACCCAACTTGGTTCACTGATTCGCTCTTGGATGGAATTTACTTTTCCCAGTTGATAAGATTACTATAGCCTTAAGACTTCAATGTATACATATCATAGTGTGTTTATTGAAATGAGTGGCACATTTTTTTGAACTCACTTATTTTAAAGGGAATACTTTTTCTTGGAAAGAATGCTAGTAGCATGAAAATTATAAGGCACAATGATTTAAAAATACCATAATGGCTGAGAGTGTGGGTTCTGGGCTATACACATGGATCCGAATCAGGTTGTGTGCATAGCAGCTGTGTGAATGTAGCCATGTTTCTCCACCTCTCTGTGTCTCCATTCTCAACAACTCTATTGTTAAATCTGAATGCCGCAGATTGAATTCTTCAGTCAGGGTTAAAGCACACCCTCGGCTATCATGAGATTGAGTAGAAGAATTTATGCATGTAGATCTATTATATGTGCAACACATTTAAAATTGTATATATCTATAGATAGGCATGTAGATATATATATATAATTTCCATTTCTGGCAAGTGAAAAAATGGCTTTTTATACTTTGCTGAATGTACACTGTTCAGTCATAGGTCTAATTTTAGTACTAGAGTAATTTCTTCTTAGGAGTGAAACTACAGTTATGACCCTGTGGTGGTGGAACATATGATGGAATCATTGTGTTCGTATACAGGGTGGCTATGACATGGTTTTCTGGAAATAGATCTCAAGTCAGAGATGTTTCATCTTTTCACATTGCTATGTCCTTCTTCATCTTGAAGCTGTGCCATTTACAAAACGCTCTGAATCAAATTACTTTAATTGTTGATGATCATTCTTAAGCATCATTTGTAATGGAGAAAAAAAATAAATCCCTTCTTGTCGATGTCAAGGATTCTTAAGACAATATGGTTAGGTGCCATCAAAGTGATTGTGACTCGTTGTGACCCTATGTACAACAGGACACAACTCTGCCTTGTCTTGCACCTCTCTCAGAATCTTCCCTGGGCCTGGGCCCAATATTGCAGTCACTGTGCCGATCCCCCTCACCCAGGACCTTCCTCTCCTGGTTGCCCTCCTACTTTATCAAACAGAATGTCCTTCTCCAGGCACCGGTCTCTCTTCACAACACGTCCAAACTATGTAAGACAATCTTATCCTCCTCACCTCTAAGGAACACTCTGCTCAGACTTCTTGTAAGACACATCAGTTTGTTCTTCTAGCAATCCATAATATTTTTTAATAGTCAATACAATCTTGGCATCTATTTTTCCCCTTGGTTTGCCTGGTAAAGGCAGAAATTGTCTTTAGATTTCATAGGCAATCTTTCCCACGGAATGATAAAAATAAAATTCCTCACCCAGTGGTAGGCAAACTTTGTTTATCCACGGGCCAAATTCAGTTTGCTGATGTCCATCTGTGTACGGTTGACAAATGAAGATACTTTTTGCACTTCTAAATTGTTGGGAAGAAATCGAAAGAAGAATAGCATTTTACACTTGATAAAGGCCTTGGGAAATGGAAATCTGAGGACGTAGGTATCATTGGAAAGCAGCCACACACATTTCTTTTCACCCTGCGACAGAGGGGACAGGACTCACCAGGCTACAGATGCCTAACATCCAGTCTCCTTTGAAAAAACAAAACACAACTTCGTTCATCTTTTCAGAGTGGGTATCTCTAGCTTGTTCCATATTTACATAGATACAAACTCATAAAACTTCTCAGTGTTTTACTTAAAGAGTTCCCTTTTATGGTTTCCTGAAAGCAATATTATGACTCAACTTGCATATTTTGGGAAATTATGATTTCTTTTAAAATTCTAATTACAGCTTAAATGATCTAATTGCAGTACAAAATCAAGCACATTATACAACCAATTCAATGCATTTCTTTAAAATATTACCAAAGATTAAAATAAATTATAATGTATAGTGCACAATTTCATCCAAATATCTATTTCTGTGATCAGTTTTTAGATTCACTACGTCCATAACCTTTGCAAACCATCTTTCTCTCCCCCATTTGTTTTTTACGGGGGGAAGATGAAGCTTACAAATATATATGGTATTTTTAGATATAAAATTACTATAAACAAACATTTAAAATGATATAGAAGTAGGTAAAGTTGTAAGTTGCCCTGTTTTTATCAGTTCTATATGAAAAAAAAATGCCAAGCTATGATTGCATGTATGTCTTCAAACATGAAAATCCAGGAATGGATCCTTGATGTTAAAAACAAACAAACAACCCCCCCCCCAAAAAAAAAAACTGACAGTAGTACAAGCATCTAAATGAATTGTTTTAAATTGATTTCAGACTTCATACCATAATATTTTTTTAAAGGTGGGAACCAGTAACACTTTTTTGCCTCCTTGAAGAACATTGAAGGGAGAGAACATATACTACTTGTTTTATGCTTTTGTTGTTAATCACTCCAGGTCTCTATTTCACTTGAATTTCTCACTCCTCCTCCTCTGTTTCCCTCAGACTAGATTTTCACTCTGACTTCAGGGGTCACCTATACACCAAAGCATCTGTTGGATGCCATTTCAAGAGCTGACAAAGACTGAAAGACCAGTCTCACTGCCATTAAGTGAATTCCAGCTCATGGTGACCCAATAGGACAGCATAGAACTGCCTTTTTGAATTTCTGAGACTATGACTAACTCCTTCCATGAGTAAAACGTCTTGTCTTTCTCCCCCAGAGAGACTGGGGGTTTAGAACCACTGACCTCGCAGTTAGAAGCCTAACGTGTAGCCACAACATCAACACGTAATAAGTTTCAGGTCCGCTTTGGGGGGCCAGGATTCTTCCATGATATAACTTAACAGATGTGATCCACTCCATGATGGGATCCTCTGTGAAGCAGCCAAACAATTGATTTAGTGACTGTCTTGATACCAGTGAGGGAGGCTTCATTCCGGGTGTTGCCCATCTGAGTGTAGCCTGACAGGCTACAAAAGCTACCTCACTTCGGCTGCTGGATTTGAATTGTGCATCTGGTTTGTCTGCCTCCTGCTGTACCACCTGCTGGTCCCAGGAACTATCAGCAGACGGTCAACCTTGAGTTCTTTGTCTGAACTCAGATTTCCTTCAGCTCAACAGCCACACAACCTGCGTGTGATCTTCGCTTCATCTTCGTGCTTCCTGTTCATCAGACCCTGCACTTTGAGCAGCCAGGAAGTCTTTGGCTGAACTGGAAGGGGACTTATTCACTTCTTAGGGTTGAACCATTTCCCAATACAAATCTCTTAATCTCTTTATATATACATACACATAAAAGAGGCACTGGTTTTGCTTTTCTTGAGAACTTAGCCTGCCACAACAAATATATTTCATATTATATATTATATATGTTAAAAGGAATGAATGTCATGCTTTGTAGACAGGAAATATGTTCCATTTCTTTTCCATTACACTTCATGCATGGTGGGCGTATGTCTGTGTCTTGAAATGTACAGACTTTTCAGTTAAGCTTTTGCTTTCTCACTTTCAATGGGGTTTACAGGGAAATTGCTCTCTGATGCAGTAAATATAGCAGTGCAGGCATGCTAAAAAAAAAATGCTCCTGACATGTTGTTTTCAAAGTTCAGGAGGCCAACAGTACCCCAAAGTGTGCTGTTCTAGACATACTGTGTGTTGTCTAGAGGAGTTGTGGCCCATACCTGGTTCCATAGGGAGAAGAGTTTTCCAAGAAATGTAGGGAACCTGAAGTCATTCTAATACCAATGTGTTCTCAATTTTTATAAAGCAAATAACAGCACGAGGCTAGAGAAACCATACATCTTTGGGGGTGGAAATTGCCCATTTGATCCTGGCCAATAAACAGTCTCTGCCCTTGTGGTAGGGTTTAAAATAAACACTTTTTTTACAGCCTAGATTAAGCACTGGACTGCTCATCCCAAGGCCTGTGAGTCACTCACCAGCCAGTCGCTCTGTGGGAGACAGATCAGGTGGACAGCTCAGGTAAAGATTTGCAGTCGCAGAAACCTTAGGGGGCAGGGCTCCTCTGACAGACAAGGGGCTTCTTCACCCATTTTGAGGAAGACTCGGATGAAAAGGTAATGACATTTTCCCATGGATTTTTTGAGGGCCCCCCCAGAGGGCCCCTCTGAGTGGGAAGCTCCTCACTGGCAGGGGGTTTAGAGGCCTTTGTGTAAAGACTGTCAAGCGGAAGAGAGCTGGCAGAGCCCCGTGCTGTGGGTAGACACACCACTGTTTATTTATCATTGCAGATAAGGGCACAGAATCCTGTAGAAAGAGGAGCTTAGAGTTATGGTTCAGCCAGCCAACCCCACTCCAACTTTCTACAAAATCCTAGAAAGTAATGGTGGACAGGCGGGGGAGAAAAAGAAGAAAGAAATATCTTGATGTCCATTCCAGACATAAATTGCAGAGAGACTTCGTTGGTCGGTGATAACGCCAACCTGAGCAGAATTTGAAGCGTAGCTTGGCTTTGATCATTAAATTTCTAGTCAGTTTCTCCTAAAAAAAAAAACGGGTGCAAAAATTCACTGTGTTAAAATGTTGTTACATTTGTATTTTATGCAAGGCCTAGCACAGAGAGAAAGGTTGATCAGTAGAAGTGATTAGAATAATGAAACCACCCATCACAGGAGGGAAACACTAGCTTTGGGAGCGATGTGCCTTCTTTCTCTACTGGAGGCAGGTGGAGACTCAAGACCAGACTCAAGGGAAGCAGATGCTGATGATAAGCGGAAAGATGTCCCTTACTAAATGTATAAAGCAACATTACTACTCGTTTGGTGCTTACAAGGGGTTAGGTTTAAAAGGGAAAAGTCAGGTCTGTGATGAGAAATTCTAGATAGGGATGAGGGGAGTCAAAGTGGTGATATGCCCTTGTGGTGTCGCGGTTGTGGGTTCAGCTTCGAATTTCTGCAGGTCCTTAGAGAAAAACAAGGAAGGCTTTCTGCTCCCAGAAACAGCTACCATCTTGGAAACATAAAAGGGACAGTTCTACTCTGTCCAATAGAGTCACTCGGGGTCTGCTTGGCTCAATTGCAGTGAGCTGGGTTTGAGTTTCGAGTGATGCATTGGCGAAGTGCCAGGCTGCTACTTTAGAGATTGGTGGTCAAAATCCAAAGTTCATATTGGCAATGCCCCCTAAGCTCATCTCGCTTCTTATTACTTTTCTCAGAGCAGTGCACAAGCTGACCTGACACTATAAAGGTGACGCACACTCACAATGAGTTTATAGAGCGAAGTGGAACTGCCCCACAGGGTTTCCAGAGTGCTCCAAAAAGCAAGCTGCTACACCTTCCTCTCAAGGAGTGAAAGTGGCTGGTGAGTTTGAACCGGGAACCTCCTGGTTAGCAACCAAGCACTTAATGATTGGGCCATTGTGGTCGTTGAGGGAGACTGGAGAAACAAATTCATAGACATGCATATGAATATAAGGGAAAGTTTTATATACCAGAGGAATGAAACATTGAGAAAGCATCCCAACCCAGTCCTGTCCAAAGTCCATATGTCCGCTACAGTCTATAAACTGAACTTCTGACTCATGAAGCCCAAGGAATGACACCAGAACAATCATACGGCAGTGGGTGAAAAGTCTTGTGTATCTAGCAGCAGTAAAGCATCTAGGTGCTGGCAGGAGTCTCCCCATAGCTCCTCATTTCCAGGCCTCAGGGTCCATCAGCAGTATCCCTTGGCAGTAGAAGCTTCTCAGCACTGGCAGGGGTCTCTCTGTGGCTTCTCTGGCCCCAGAGGTCTGCTTCCATCAGGGTAAGACCATGTGACTTCTCCTCCAGCTCCTACAGTCTCCGGCGCTCAGGGTCTATATATCATGCTGCCATGTTGTCTTGTCGGTAGACCATCTCCACGACGCTGAGTCAAGTCTCTCTCCTCCAATTGAGAAATACCACAAGACTTCCCAGAATTCTCAGGAGAAAGCCATGTCCACACAGAGGCCTCATTGGCTATCTCCAGAATAACAAGCTAGACTCTGCCCCATATACTACCAGTGCTGAAATTGACACAGATAGGTGACCGCCACAGCCACCTAAACTAGTGTTCCTGAATCCTATTTTAGATGTTGATAAGGAATAGCAAACCAACGATGGCACTTGTGAAGCAAATTAATATAAATCCAAAATGGTTTTACTCCTTAGAACAGTGGCTCTTAATCTTCCTAATGCCACGCCCCTTTAATACAGTTCCTTATGTTGTGGTGACCCCCCAAGGACCCCCCACACTAAAATTACTTCATTGCTACTTCATCACTATAACTTTGCTACTGTTATGAGTCGGGTGACCCCAAAGGGTTCACGACCCACAGTTTCAGAACTGCTGCATTCGAAAGAATGACAGCTGGGTAGTGTGGGCTCCTAAAATCCTTGTTAGCTGTGGAAATAGAAGCTTGTGGCGAGATTAGGGCTTTTGATATCACACTGTCATCCACACAGATCTCAAATTGACAATGACAACTTCCCCTTTAGCCTGACTTGATCAAAGTGTGTCTTTTCCAAAAAGTCCTTTCTGTGAAGCAGAGGGTAAAGAATCAGGGCCTCGGTGCTTCGACAAAGCTTAGATTTAACTTTGTAAAAAAATACACTTAGTGATTGTCTCAATTTTTGAGAGTAATAAGAAATTAAAGCAATATTTCTGCAATACAAACAGCATGTTCAGCTATTTTAATCTGGTTTTTCCTAATAAACAGATTTAAATGCAGAAGAAAGAACTCAGAACTGCTATATAATCTTAAATACCTCTCACATTTAAAAAAATGTAATATTAAAATGAGAGGTAGACTGTATTTTATTTCACAAAATTCTATTTTCTAAACAGGCCTGTATAAATTGTTATAAAAGCTTAGAATCTTTTCCGTATCTTAGCATCTCGCTCTACTAAACTAGTCGTTCCTGGGAGCTGCAATCATTAATGCGTACTCATTGCAGACTGCAAGGTTAGGGATTCAAGTCCACCTACAAGTGCTTCAATAAAAAGGTCTCAAAATCTACTTCCAAAAATTACCTATTGAAAACTTAAGGGATCACAGTTGGACTATACACCAACTGCAATCATTAAGCAAAATGTCTTGAGTGTTAAATGAAAGAAAAGACTGTTCATGTAAATTTCCAAAGAAAATAAAATTAAGTCTGAAACTGCCCTATGTCCCTTAAAAGAAAATGCAGCTCTTGGACTTGAGAAGGCTTGTCTCTGGGGTTCTTGGTAATTCCTGACTTGGGTATAAGTCAAGGAAAGGTTGACCAGAGGGATTTTACCCAGTAATGTAGGGTGTACACTATTAAAGACAAGCCAAGTTCTACTAAACTCTAGCCTCAGACAGCTGAGACATGCGGATTTAAGTAGATACATGAAAGAATTTGAGGAATAGGACTCTATTTTTTGGTATCTGATAGTTTGATTACTTGATGAGTTTAGGATTTTCCAGGGTACCAGAGAACAGGAATTATTTAGGCCTACATTTAAGAGTTTGGTCAAATACACATATTTTACTAATTTTAATAGTTTTACTGATATAAAATTTATACACCATGTACTTCTATGGTTAAGTTGCTTTTTAAAAGAGCCATGTATGCATGATCACAGAAGTTCTATTCCCCACCCCCTGAAACATCCCCTATAAACAGTTACATCAGTAGTCTCCATGCATTCACTTCTGTGGATTTCCCAGTTTCATAAATTGGGAAACCTAACAGAAACAAACAAACAAAAAAATAAAGACAAAACGAAACAGAAACAAGAAAAAATAAAAAGAACAAGACAAAATAATGAAACAGAAAGAAAAGATCACCAATAACATTATAATAAGCCAGAGGAAAAAAATCCTATCTTGAAACAAACAAGAAATAATTAAACATTGAGCAGATTCAGTTTGGGTCAAGAGGACGGTCAACTGACTAGAAATCATATTATACCACAGTTCTATCCACCATGATCAAGTTTACAATAATCTCCATCTGATAACAAGGACCCTAAACACTATTATTCCAATTGATAGATAACCAATATCTGCTTTCTTCACTGTACGTTGCTCTAGCACCCATGTCGTCAGTGATCTGTTCATGAAGTATTGAACAGGGCCATGTTATAAGAACTAGCAGTTCTTGAATTGAGACTAAAATTAAGTGGGAATCTAGAATCCATCTGCTTATTCATAGGTTATAAATGACTCAGGTTTACTTTAATGGTATCATTATTATTATTATTTAATGATGGAAAACAAAAAAAGATAAAGATCATGCCCATGGGGTATGAGGCAATTACATTGATAGCATCAATAATTTACCCAGTGACAAGGAATTATGAGCTGGGCTGCAATCTGAATGGTTTTGGTCAAGAAAAGGAGTTTACAATCTTGGTGCAAACTACAACTCATGAGTTGTTCCTGTGTACAGATTGAACTCTCAAATGA
This sequence comes from Nesogale talazaci, assembly GCA_004026705.1. Classification (NCBI taxonomy): domain Eukaryota; kingdom Metazoa; phylum Chordata; class Mammalia; order Afrosoricida; family Tenrecidae; genus Nesogale; species Nesogale talazaci. Next base: position 67,339 of record PVJH01009213.1, on the reverse strand, counting down.
TTAAGCTCTGCTGACATTTGCATGAGGACATTTTCCTTACATTCCTTACAAGGGTAGATTCTTGCCAATCAGATTAATACCTGTTATATTATTGCAATTTCCTTCCTTATTACAAGTGACACCGATTTTATACTTACATTTGTGAAACTCATGTTTCTTTTTTACATCTAGTTTTCTGAATAAGAAAAAGTATTTAATTCAATGATGAGTAATCCTAACGCTTTATATAACATGTTAACAATGAGTACAGTTTTACCTGAATGACTGGCTCCTGAAACGTCAATTTCAATTCAAAGAATGATGAGTTCCTCTAACACATCTGACCCTACTGGGGCATTCAGTATGTGCCTGAGTCTCTAACATAAAGCCTTGTCAGACAAATGGATGTTTTTGGGGTTTTTTTTGCCTGGGCTCACATTTTTATCCTACTGTGCTTCTAAGTTCATTAAAATTATTCTAACATGGAGTAGATAGAAAAATATAGCATTTCCTAATTTTCAAGATGAAGATTAATAAGGCAGAAATCAGAAAAGATCAGTTCAAGTGTGAGAAGTTTAGTTATTTTCTAGAAGGATTTAAAATTAGAATGGGCTGTGAAATGCAGATATTTTGCTATTTACTTGGCATATTTACACCTTATAAGCTGAGAATTTTACTTAGATACTATGCATTTGTTTCCCAATTAAAAGCTATGTTTACTTGAATTCAATTATGCTAATCTAACTCCAAAAATAACTTCATGTGGTGGCTTGAGATGCAAACAATATGATAAAACATATAAAAATAGCATTAAGAACAGCAGCATAAGGAGGGGATAAAAACCGACGAATATTGTGGCATGAAATGAAAGTGGATTGGGTGGTCCAGGTTCAAGGTAAACTGCAAAGTCTGGGTCAAGAGCATCCCAGCAGCAGAAGCACATGCAGACAGAAACTTAGTTGCAAACAGAAGGTTAGCAAACAATGACCTTTGAGTCAAATCTGACCCTTTACCTGATTACATAAATAACATGTAACTGGAATCAGCCATTCACTCATCTATGCACTTAATGTCTACGACTACAATAACAAAGTTGATCAAGTGCAACAGAGATCATAAGATTGCAAAGCTGACAATGTTTACTATCTGGCCCTTTACAGAAAAAGCCGCCAACACCTGAGTTATACCATGACAGTATCCAAAATATTTTGTTTGTAAGTCACTGACTCAGAAGATTATAACTTTCTTGTGGTTTAAAACCATTGATGTTGAAGAAATATTTATAAATATTGATACATTTTGTCATGAAAAATGTATGTTCCTATTTCTATACTGATGCCTTAGCAGAGCTGGATTACATTGAAATTCTAGTTAGTCAAAGTGTTTTATGTATACACAAGATGAAATTTTGTGTATATGTAAAATACTACATAATCAATAGTGCTTTAAAATGTTGTGTTATAAAGGACTGACTTGGTGGATCTAGATGTGTAGCAAACCCATTACCTAATGCACACATTCATCTTTTTCACAAAGATTTTTAGAGGTTGTCCTTTCCCTTTTAATATGCATCACAGTAATCATTAATTTCAGGAGAAAAGTAAGCTCATAATTAATGAACATATTCTTCTGCTTACTCCCAAGTAAATATCAACAACACCTGGACTTGGGCAATAGAGTGAAAGAAAATAGAGACAGCGTCAATGCAACTTATTTGGAAATCTTTCTATGTCTTTTGATTTTAGCAGAGGCAGGAGAAAAAAGGAAAAGAAGGTCATGCTGACCGTAAAGATGAGTGTATGTGAAAACAGTATCCCTTCTTTTCTTTGACACCTTGGAGTCTAACCTTGGGGCCTATGTTGCCACCTGGCTGTACCTGTTTTGTCCAAGGGTGGGCCTGATGCAAGCTGTCAATCAAACTTTCTATCCAGAGCACTGGGGAAAGATTGGGGAGTCCTCAAAATTTGTGCCTTCATTAAGTGCTGGGTTGGGGATGCTGGGCTGAGAGAGGGCTTCTGGAGTTGCCTTGATTGGAGTTGACCTGATTGCTCAGTCTGAGTCTGTTTTTCCCCTACTTCTATAAGGCACAACCACAATGATTTTTATTTACTCATATGATATCTTTTTAAATACCGGTGGACAGTTAACACATTTCTCTTCGCCACATTAAACAGCTTCCCCTACTTTTGTGTTAAGCTCTCCTCAAAGGAATATTATGGGGTTGGGGAGTGGGGGTGAGTTCCAATAGCTGAAAGAATATTTTTTAAATGATGCTTTATTGACTCTCTCGGTGACCAACTCAATTCTGACTCATAGTGACACTCTAGGTAAAAGCCCCATCTTTCCTCTGAGGAGCAGCTGGTGGTTTTGAACTACTGATCTTAGTTAGTACTAGTTAACTAGTTAGATCTAGTTAGTACTCCAGCGATTACCCTCTCCACCACCAGAACTAGAGCTGTAGTCTTAAATTCCTATACACAGAACTGAAAGCAATGTTAGGCCAGGTTCTCTAGAGAAACAAAAGTAGGACACTCATGGTCATGTATGGTTTATATAGCGAGAAGGAATGTGAGAGCTAATTAGTCCACACAGAAAGATGTACACTGGGCTCAGTTCAATTCACATTCACGAAACAGTTAACATACTGAATGTCCTTCAAGTCACTGGAGCTGCTGGTCCAAGTTCAAGGAAGCAGACATCAGAGTCTGCCCGAGGCAAGACATATAGGGTAGGGTGGTAGCAGCTGGAAGAAGAGAAGATGAGGCGGCCGTGGTAGAGACCAGTAGGGTGGGAGTTAAGAGAAGCAGTTCTGTAGGATCTGCAAGAAGCCTAGCGAGGGAGGTCTCCATGGAACCTCAAGCTCTAGAGACTCTGCACGGACAGCAAGAGATTGACAAGTTGGCACGGCCCACAGTAGCAAAGCTCATGGTTGAGCCAACAGAGCGCTGGTCCCATCACCAGGGAGAAAGGGGCAGAATACCTTCAACACAAAGTATTCATCTTGGTCATCCTCTAATCAAGCTGCAACCTGACTAAACTCCGCCCACATGTTCCTATCCAGGCATAGTTGACACAATCAAACTATCACAGGCATGAGGTTATTGTCATAGTGTCGCACAAGTCTACCATCTTCTCTATTCTAAACACTAAACTTGTATGAATGTAAATGTAGTTCATATTCACTTTTTGTTTTTGACACAATGTTATAATATTAATCTTACATTTAGCTCTATTATTTTTAAGTCATTTTATTGGGGGCTCCAACAACTCATCATAATCCATACATCCATCAATTGTATCGAGCACATTTGTACACTTGTTGTCATCATCATTCTCAAAACATTTGCTTTCTATTTGAGCCTTTGGTATCAGCTCATTTTCCCCTCCCTTCCCACCCTCCCTCCCTCACAAACCCTTGATAATTTATAGATTATTAATAAATTGTTTTATAATTATTATTAATAAATTATTTTTTCACATCTTACACTGACCAATATCTCTCTTCACCCACTTTCCTGTTATTTGTCCCCCTGGGAGGGGGTTATAGGTAGATCATTGTGATCAGTTCCCCCTTTCTCCCTACTCCTTCCCCTTCCCCTCCAGTTATGGTTACTCTCAATACTGGTCCTGAGGGGTTCATCTGTCCTGGATTCCCTGTGTTTCCAGCCCTTATGTTTACTCATATGCATATTCTGGTTTAGTCAGATTTGTAAGGTAGAATCAGGGTCATGATAATGGGGGAGGAGGCATTAAAGAAATAGAGGAAATTTGTAAGTTTTATCAATGCTATGCTGCACCCTGACTGGCTTGTCTCCTCCATGTGACACTTCTGTAAGGGGATGTCCATTTTCTTACAGATGGGCTTTGGTTCTCCACTCTGCACTCTCCCTCATTCACAATGATATGATTTTCTCTGTTCTGGGTCTTATATGCCTGATATATATATGTGTGTGTATGTATATATATTTAATTTTTATTATTTAAGGATTTAGTATATAGATTTCTATTAATTCCTAGTTTATCTGGGCTTATTAATGGATTGATTTTGCCAAGATACCTTCAAATTAATGATAACTGATTCCATAGTTCTTGTGTGTTAAAAAATATTTTGAGCATTTTATACCTTTTATATATGACTATATCTCTCATGTTGATTCTAGAAAAAAATCTGTTTATTTATGCCCTTTTTATTACTTATTTCTTAGGGAGAACAGAAGCATTTAAATTGAAGTTTATTTCCTCAGTAGCTGTAAATACCAAACTTTTCTTGATGAATTTATACAAATAACTATGTATAAAGGAAAACATACACATAAAAAATGCCCAAAGAAATATGTCTCTACTACACTGTATGATGAAATGAGAGAAAATAGATCATATCTAAAAGAGTGATATTGAGAGGAGTTATGTAACTTGACCACATCTATACAGACAACAATTAATGAACCTTGTTTTCAAGACTAAATCTGACCCCAAACCCCATGCATTTAATCATAACGTCGAGTGTCTCAAACTGTCAATCCAAGTAGGTGATATCACCCAACTGTCTGTTTATGTCACCCGTTCTTCTCCAGTCCCTGATTCAGAAACATACCTTTCCATAGCTGAATTATTTCACTGGTATTCTTATTTAAAGGGGCTTAATATAATACCCAAAATGCTTTGGTATAGGACCTCAGCTTCCCATCAAGGCCTCATCTCCTTTTGCCATGTAACATACAGCAGCGCTAGTTGCGCATTGTAAGCTATTTTATGCCTCTAGAAAATGGAGCAAAGAATGCTCTGGAGTATCTGAGGTCAAAGTTGAAGTCAAAGTGTGAAGACTCAAGCGCAAAACTAGATTTGGGTGTGTTTAAGCAGAGAGGGCAACAAGCAACTTTACAGGAAAAGCCAGACCAACCGCATGCCTGAGCAAGTCAGGGTCATAGCTGGGAGGCCAGCATGAAGAAGCCCTTTGCTTAGAAACAAGGAATGATTCAATAGTAGCCCAAAGAAGCCATGTCCAAACAGTAGCAGAAACAGCAGACAGCCCAACGCAGACTTATCCAGGACCAGGACACTAATGTTACCTAGGTTAATTCTGCTACTATTAAGTGAACTGGAAGTTTAACATACATATTAACTGTGTCAGAGAAAGGTGGAGCCTATTAAGTGTTTGCCTTTTAGTCCAGAGGTTGACAGTTCTAACACATCCAGAGACATGTCAGAAGGCAAGTTTTGACAAAGTGTTTTCAAAGGTCACCGCCTTAAAAATCCAAGAGAGCAACTTGACTTTGCCTGCCTAGGTTGCCATGAGCCAGAATCCATGCAGTGGTCATTAACTACAAGAGAGTACTACATAAGGTGAGAATTCTTATGCCTCATGTAATCAATCCAGATGCAAATGATTTCTAAATGACTCCCAGCACTCACTCATGTCCCTGGAAAGTTCATTGGAAGTAAATAAAATCAAGTTAGCTTCAAATTTTTCCAGTTTCCCACTAGGTGGCGCCCCTCTCTGGAATTCTTCCCTTCTTCAGTTCCTTGTGGACTTTCCTCCCTGGGATCCACAGATTTTTGTTTGTGGTTAGCAAGTCTCTTTCAGCAATCCCACTAAATGCTGCTAACATTTTCTTCATTGAAATTACTGTATTTTCCCCCTCTCCTCTTTCCCATAACGGCTTAGGGTAGTGACACTTTTTGAAGAATCTTGTTACCATTTACCTAAATACCAGAGCCAGAAACAGGGACGAAGGGAAAGAGCAGATGGTGTATGATATGAAAATAAAAATAATTTCCAATTTATCAAGGGGCCACAAGGGTGGGAGGGGGAAAGAGGAACTGACACCAAGGGGTCAAGTAAAAATAAAATGTTTTAAAAATGATGACGGCAACATGTGTACAAATGTGCTTGATAACAATTGATGTGAGTTGTTACAAGAGCTTTAAGTGCCCCCAGTAAAATTATTTATTAAAAAATAATAAATAACACCCATTTCATTTTCTCAAAAATGTTTTTTTGGACATAGATAGTGCAACATTCTTCTTTTTGCATATCAGCTTAAGCCTACCTAACTTTTGTGCTCTTCACCCTGATCATTTTTCCACCAGAATGCTATTTTAGTGATAATTTGTTTTTAAACTATAAATATAGAATTGTCAGAATGTGGGGCAGGGATATAAGAAAGCAGCTACTAGTGATCCCAAAACAGCTAGAAAAACTTACCAAGTAAACAAGCTCCACAAACTGTAATCTACAAAATCTGGACCTTAATATTTTCACATTCTGAAAACCAAAACTGAAAGAAAATTGCAGTTGCTTGATTGCACAACTAAAATGATTCATCAAAAATACCGGGAAGATGGGCTGAGCCCCGGTGGCGTAAGTGGTTGAGTGCGGAACTGCAGCCCACGGGCTTGGCGGTTCAAATCCAGCGGCGGCTCTCAGGAGCAGCACTGGGTAGCGCCCACGACGACCAGAGGCAGTGATGCCCAAAAAAACAAAAACCAAAAAAAAAAAAAAATACTGGGAAGAAGTTACTGTAAAAAAAGAAAAAGTTTAAATGCATTCCATTATTCTGACCTTGAACCCGGGAGAATATGCCCATTATATCGTTGAATCATTGTCATTGAACATGATGGAATGTTATTGTTTTGAATGTTCCTGTTCTCATCGCATTTGACTGTGATGCCGTCCCAGTAATTTGTTGTTGCTTTAGCTGCACTGCCCGAGAGCCGTCCATTGGTGACTGCTGGAGAGACAGCCTTAACTTGTAAGATACATCCTTGTAGAGACGGAGGCCTAGTATTGTTCGTCACCCCCATGTCCTCCCAACCCCAAAACAAACAAACAACTCAACGCTTTGCTGAATCAATCTTGACTTGTGGTGATTCCATGTGCTACAGTGTAGAATTATCGCGTAGAGTCTTCTTGGCTTCTAACCTTTGTGGAAGCAGATTGTCAGATTTCCTTCTGAGATGCCACGAGGTAAATTTGAAGGTCATTGAAGACACTTAACCTTTAGGCTACTTAGGGGATCTGATGTCCCCTGAATGAACTCAGAAATCCCTCCAGTCTTCCTTCTCAATCATTCCACATCAATAACCAAATTAAGTCACTTGCACCTACTCGACGTCTTGTTCCCATCTCTCCACTCATTTCTGACATCCTTGCTTTGGTTTAAGTCCTGATCTCCCCTCGAGTGGAGTATGGCCACAGACTCTTAATTGATTTCTCTGCCTCACTGCCCTGTAACTCATTACCTCATGGTCCCCAGATCGATCTTTACAAAATGACAAGAGTAATCATGCTACCAGCTCTTTTGCTTAAAACATTTTCTATTGATGACTTCTTCTGGAAGCCCTGCATCAGGCCCTACTTACTTCTTTTATTAGAATCTCTGCTCCCTGACCTGAATCTTGTATTTCAGCTGTCACAGTCACTTCCAATCACCAAATCGGGGACAGGAAGGGCTATCCTGTCATGTGTCCATGTTTTCACATTACACCCTTTTCTGGAATGCACTTACCTTTTCTCTTTATCCTATGAGGCTCTAGAAAAATGCCTACTTATACTTTAAGACCCAGGTCATTCCCCCAATTGATCACTTCTTCCCTTGGTCTGTCTCTGTAACTTGTATATAAATCTACTATGATATTATGGTCTGACCATCTTTTAATGCCAATTCTTTGAGCACAGGGATTGTTTCTAACTTGTGTTTTCAAGTGACAAGCACTGTGTTAAAGTCTACCCAGGACTCAAGATGCATCAAGCTATAAATGAATGAAGGGCCAGGGCACGAATTATTGATATTTACTGAAAAAATATATTCACTGACTGCTAATGAGACAAATATTGTACTATAACATTAGGAACATAATTTCATTTAATTCTCTCAAGAGCCCAATGAGTTAAATTCTATAATTATTCTACTTTTGGAAAGGTATAGAACATATGCAAAATCACATAGAGGACTCAAGGAAGGGTCAGTTTTTTCCATAGGAAGCTCTGTCACTTAATCTCAAATCTATGCTGTTTTCTCAAAGACTAAATATGAGAAAATCCTATTCTGAATTTTGAAAACATTAGAAAACAAGGAATAACGTGGATTTTACTATAACTTTGACCTTGATCCCAGGGAAGGTCAGGAGTGACTCTCAAGCACTGGCTGTGAGCACACAATAAGCAGATTCATATGTCACTGGCTGTTCAAATCTCAATCTAATTTATTTCCCTTGTAAGGAGTTAGAATTTACTGGGAAACAAGATAAATAGAGTAGATGGTTGACTCCTAGCATCCATTGAGTAGCACACTGGCTATTTTGAGTGTTGAACCTCAACTTCAAGGGTGTGTTTTGAATAGTCTAAACTAGCATCAATCAAGCATTTGGTTTGTGGACTATCTTCCATGCTTATCACAAATAGCTTCTCAGTCTCCAATAGATACACAGGAACTCTGAATCAATGAGAATTTGCCGCCACATTCTGATATAGTTGGACCAAGAATCACCCTTTAAAAACAGGTGCCCAAGCAAATAAAAGTACCAACGCATTTGTAAGGAACATACGTTTCGGTCAAGATAGTAAGAATTGCACCAGCATGACTTATTGATGTAGGTATGGACAAGTGCTAGGCTGACCAGTTGCTCTGGTTTGCTTTGGACTTTTTTGACTTTACCACTGAATGCCCTATGTCCCAGAAAACTCCTCTGTCCCAGGATGATTTCTCTTACAGTGATTCAGGAAGCTATCCTAGTCAGACTACAAGGCAAGACTTCTACTAACATGCACACTCTTTACCTTGCTCTCTCTGGACACAAACAAGAAACCATGGTGTTCTCCACTACCCTTGGCTCCCCTCAGAAAACCACAAAGGAACTTGGCCTGAGGACAACACATGGGGAAAGGCACAGTCAAGCTACAAGCAGCAACGTAGAATGTGGTTGGACCATGCCTGAACACTGTCCTCCTTCTGTACACTAATAAATGCCCTTACTGTTTATATGAAACCAGGAACACCATTGCTGGTGCCGGGTGGATCTCGGCTCAAAGCAGGGAATACCAGAAAGATGTTTACTTGTGTTGCATTAACTATACCAAGGCATTCAACTATGTGGACCCCAACAAAGTAAGGATGACATTGAGAAGAATGGGAATTCCAGAACACTTCATTGTGCTCCTGAGGAAAGTGTATGTGGGTCAAGAGGCAGTCCTGCAAACAGAACAAGGGCATATTGCATGGTTAAAATCAGGGAATGTGTGGGACAGTGCTGAATCCCTTCACCATATTTATTCAATCTATATGCTGAGCAAAGAGATGCTGAATTATATGAAAAAGAATGGGCATCAGGGTTGGAAGACAACCTTTGATATGCAGATGGCACAACCTTACTTGTTGCAAGTGGAGAGGACTCAAAGCACTTGCTGACTACGATGAAAGATTGTAGTCTTTAACATGGGTTGGAGCACAATGTAAAGGTCAATCAGTTCAACTAGTAAAAGCAGAGAAACTTTTGGAAGCTTGAGTAGCTTAAGGAACATAGGCATTTCAACTGACTGGGAAAACTCAATATAATTTTTTGGTCATCATTGGGATACACCTTAGGTGCAGGGACTTGAATTAACTTTACACATTTGAGCATGTGTTTTTGTTTCCTTTTCTTTTTTTTTCTCGAAATTTCATCTGCTGTCCAAGAACAAGCGAGGAATAGGTAGGACATGGCACCTAACAATGACGACAACAACTGGTTTTGCCAGGTTTAGAGTTTCAGCTTTACAGGCAAAAGCATTCGAACTGATTCAAGTGGTTAAGAAGAAATGTAACAAACTCCCTTTAAGACCAAATGAAGGAGCTGATTTTAAAATAGGCCAGGTGGGTAAATCTACCTTTTTGATTGTACATAACAAATTCTCCTGGATTTTGTCTTATTGGGGGTTATGGGAAAGAATGTGAGACTGGATCAATTTGTGAAATGTCTATAGAAGCTGGCATGCAGAGACCTGAATCTAATCAGATAAAATTCAATAGCCATAAATGTAAAGCCCTATTCTTAGGTCCAAAACAGTAATTTTGTAAGTACAAGATTGAGGAAATATGGCTTAAGAGTTGCATGTGTGAAGAGATTTAGGGCTTTGGGATAACTATAAACTCCATATAAGCCAACAGTGTGATGTGGTTGCCAAAAATGCAAATACAATTGTCATCTGCCTTACCTACAAATGTAATCAAGATTTCTCTGAGACCACACTTGCCACAATAACCTTTTACAAAACAAAGTTTTGTTTTGTTTTTCTGATTCTGCAGCCACCTGTAGTTCCCCCAGTCACCCAATGGGAATAATAAATAATTTTCTCTCTGCTCTTACTCTGAATCCTTTGGGTTTATATAAGTGTAAACTTATCACTTTTCATCTTCAAAGACATCTCAAACTTGGAACCATCCAGTTGTCTATGTTTTTACATTCTTATTCCTAAGCTGTAGAAGCACCGAAGACAAATAGATAAATGAAAGAACTATAAATTCATCTTTTTCACCTTAGGCTGCTCAGGTATCTTTCACATTCCTAGACAGTGATCATTGGATCATCTGTTACTTTGTAGCTTGCCAGATGCTGTGTTTCTTAAAGCGATGCCACTAGCATTTAAAATACTAGTAGGACCACCCAAGAAAATTAGGATTCAGGAGAGCTTCCAGACTAAGAACAGACTAGGAAGAAGGAATCGGCTGCCTGCTTCTGAGGGATGAACCTTATGAACAACAGTAGAACATTGGCAAATATATTGTTGCAAGATAAGCCCCTCAATTTGCAAGACAGTCAAACTTTGAGGAAAATGGGCCTTCTCTAAACAGAACCAACTATAATGACATAGATATACTAAAACTTCATTTTCTAATCTTCATTTTCTAATGTAGAATAATTGAAAAGGAGAAGAACTAGTGGCAGCTATCCATTAATAATAAAAGCATCATGGAAGTATGATCTAGGGTAGTTGGAAATCAGGGAAATTCAAATAGAAAGTATAAGTAACAATATTCTAGATGCTGATGAACTGAAGAGGACAGTTAGTGACCATTTTCAGTCAGATAATTTGCGATGACAAACCCAGGACAGTTAGTGACCATTTTCAGTCAGATAATTTGCGATGACAAACCCAAGAAGGATGTCATGCTCACCTTCAAAAAGAACATATCAAGATGTATCTTGAAGTATAATTCTTTGTTCCTGCCTACAGGAGTCCAGTTAATACAATTACTATTCAAGTTTACACACCAGCCATTAAAGTCAGTGATGAGGAAATTAAAGAATTCTACCAGCTTTTGCATTCTGAATTTGGTCAAACATGTAATCAAGATGCATTGATAATTATTAGTGCTTGGCATGTTAAAGTTGGAAGCAAAGAGGAAGAAACATTACAAGATATGGGCTTGGTTGGTCATGAAGATCTCATGATAAAATGTGTAAGACCAATGACTTCTTCATCACAAATACATTTTTTCAATAACATATAACATATGTTATATATATAAGCATATAACATATAAGCAGTAACTATATGTATGAACTTCACCAGATGGAATACACAAGAATCAAATTGGCTATATTCTTGCACAAAAATAAGACCAGAGGCTGACTTTGGAACAGATCATCAATTGCTCATATATAAAATAAGGCTGAAATGGAAGAAAATGAAAATAAGTTCACATGAGCTAAAATACCACCTTGATTATATACCAGCTTAATTTAAAGAACATCTCAAAAACAGATTTTACATATGAACATGAATGATAGGAGAACATGAAAGATGTGGAATGACATCAAGAACATCAAACATAAAGAAAGCAACAGATGATTTAAATACAAAAGAGAAAAAAAACAGTGGACATCCGAAGAAATTTTGAAACTTGCTCTTGAAAGTAAAATTGTTAAACAAGATAGAAGAAATGCTGAAGTAAAAAACTGAATAGAAATTTTTGCTGAGCCCTGGTGGTGTAGTGATTGAGTGCGGGACTGTGGCCCACTGGCTTGGTGGTTCAAATCCAGCAGCAGCTCTCCAGTAGCAAAGCTGGGCCTCCCACTTCCACCAGGGGACAGTGATGCCCCCTCCCAAATCTAGTTTTTGCCTCCCACTCCCACCAGAGGAAAGTGATGCCAAAAAAAAAAAATTTCAACAGGCATCCTGAAAAAAGAAAATAGATTATTATAACAAAATATGCAAAAACCTAGTATCAGAAAGCCAAACTGGAAAGCACACTTGGCACATCTCAAACTAAAAAAATTGAAGAAGAAATGCAAGGTTTGAGTTGCAAAATTGAAGGATTTCATTGGCAAAATATTAAGTAATGCAGGACACATTAAAAGGTGATGGATAGAAAACAGTCACAGAACCAAAAAGAACTGGTTGATATTCAACCATTTCATGAGGTAGAATATGATCAATAACCCAAGACAGTGAAAGAAGAAATCCAAGCTACAATGAAGACATTAGTTAAAATAAGTCTTCAAGAATTGACAATGCACATAGAAAAGGTTTGACAATCTAATGAAGCAATCAAAGCAATCAGTGATGAGAAATTTGGAAGGCAGTTACCTGGTGTGTTTGCCTGTGTAGACTAGAGAAACAAATTCATAAACACTCATATATGTAGGAAAAAGAGTTTTATATGCAAGAGAAACTATTTATTAAGAAAACAGATAGTGCCCGGCTATCAAAAGACACAGTGTCTGGGGTCTTAAAGTCTTGAAGACAAACAAATGGCCATCTAGCTCAAAAGCAACAAAGCCCACATGGAAGAAGCACACCTGGCAGTATGACCACAAGGTGTGGAAGGGATCAGGTATCAGTCATCAAAGAGCTAAAAGTTATTTTATTGTAAATGAGGGGGAGTACAAGTTGGGGACTCTGTAGATAACAGACTTCCCCTTACACAGGGGCTGCAGGGCGGAGAAAAACGAGTTAGCAATAATGAAGCATATAACTTTCCTCCAGTTCTGCAATGCTTCTTCCATCCCACTATCATGATCCCAATTCTACCTTACAAATCTGGCTAGACCAGAGGATTTACACTAGTACAGATAGCAGCTGGAAGTAGGGAATCCAGGACAGATAATCCCTTAAGGATCAGTGGTGAGAGTGACAATACCAGGGAAGATGGGGTAGAAAGAGGGAACCTATTTTAAGGATCTACATATAACCTTCTCCCTGGGCTATGGACAATGGGGAAGTGGGTGAAAGGAGACATCAGACGGAGTAAGATATGACAAAGTAATAATAATTTCTAAATTATCAAGGGTTTATGAGGGAGAGGGGAGTAGGGATGGAGAGGGGGAAAATGAGTCAATGCCAAGGGCTTAAATAGAAAGCATAATTTTTTTTTGCCATCCCTGCCCTCTGGTGGTCATGGGAGCTACCCAGCCTTGCTCCCAAAGAACTGCTGCTGGATTTGAACCGCCAAGTCAATGGGCCACAGTCCTGCACTCAACCACTATGCCACCAGGGCTCAGCCCAAAAGCAAATGTTATGAGAATGATGAGGGCAATAGATATACAAATGTGCTAGACTTAATAGATGGATGTATGGATTATGATAAAGCTATAAGAGACCCCGATTAGATGATCTTTAAGTAAAAAAAGAAAACATCCCAACTCAGTCCAGTCCAAGTTATTAAGTCTGATATTAGCCCATATATCCGATGCCAATCTATAAAGTCCTCTTCAGACTCACAAAACACATGTAATGAAGCCACATGCAAGATGATCACAAGCCAGTGGGTAGAAAGTCTTTGGATCCAGTGGTGTGGTAAGCATCTCAGGGCTAGCAGGGGTCTCTGTGATTTCTTCAGCTGCAGAGGTCTGGTTACATTCAGGTGGTTTTTCCAGCTCCGGGCACTAGTGTCTTGTCAGCTGCAATGTCTCCCAGGGAGCCAGTCTTTTCAGTCGAGCATCTCCAAGTATCGAGCAAGTATCACCTGCTTCCAAGAAGGAAGGACCAGGTTTCCCAGAATTCTCAGAGGAAAAGGCCATGCCCACGCAGAGATCCCATTGGCATTCTCCAGATTGACAGACTAGATTCCACCCCTACACTCTTTTTTAAAAAATAAATCATTTTACTGGGGGCTCATACAATGCTTATCACAATACGTGTATACATACATTGTGTCAGACACACTTGTACCCCTGCTGCCACCATCATGTTCAAAACAATTTCTTTCTACTTGAGCTCTTCAATCCCTACACTCTTAATCCTCAAACTGACATCAGAATAGGTGCCTGCCATACTCAGTCAACTGCCTCTGCCCATTCCAAAGAAAGATGACCCAGTAAAACAAGGAAATAATTGAACAATATCATTAATAAAATGAAATAAAATTTTTCTAAATATCATAAAACAATGGTTTTGGCAGTACATTGATAGAGAGGAACCTCAAATTTAAGCTGAATTCTGAACAGAATTTGCCATGAAGTATATCATTACTGATGTCAGATTGATCTTGACTGGAAAAAAAAAAGTAGAAAAATGCTTACTTGTATATTTGTGTTTGTAAAGCTCTATGCAAAGGCCTTAGGCCGCGTAAATTATAAAAAACTATGGATAATATTGTGAACAATGGCAATTCCAGAATACTTCACTGTGATCATAAGGGAAATATTTCAAGAAGCATTTGCACAAACAGAACACAAGGATGCTGAATGATTTAAAGTCAAGAGATATACACATCAGATACATTTTTACGATACCTATATAATCTGTACACTGAGCACTTATGAGAAGTGCAAGAAATTCAAACTGGATTCAAAAAAGACAGAGGGAATATTACTTCCTCATTTATATACATTTTGTCTAGTGATACTGCCTCCAATCCCCTCAGTGTAACAGCAACACCACCCCAAATTTCTTAGGGGTTCCAATTTCCAACAGTGCTTCTTTTCAGCCCCTTCCTGCCATCTGACCTTCATATTCGGGTCAAAGCTGCTCTTTGGGTCTCCTGTGGTTAATTGTATTGAGTGTTGCATTCCACCCTGGTGCTATTGTCTCCCCCCCCCCTTCTTATTTTAAAGTCTTGTCTATTGTTTGGCTGAAAATGACCCATGGGGTAGGTTCAATTCTAGACTGAAGGGAATATAAGATCCATAGTTTATCAGACCAGGAGGACTGGTCTCTTTCATGTTCTTGAATTTTGTTCTACATTCTTTTTTCTCCCACACTATGCAGGGCTTTCGATTGTGAATCTTGTCAGAGCATATCAGGAGTGCTAGCCAGGCAGCAACTAGTTCTTCTGGTCCAATTGTTTTAAAATGAACAGTGTTTTTAAAAATTCTAATATGCAACTCTTGTCTCATATCCATTAATTGAGTCTCTCCGGAAGTTGGCCCAAAAACATGTAGTGTAAATTTCTCCAGGACAAAGCCAAGGTTGAGACTCATTTTTTATAACAAAGAGTTTATCAAAATAACTCATTGCCCTGCCTAATATTCCCTGGCCCTTTTGAAAATGAAAAGACTCTAATCCCTGTTTCTTTGTCAACACCTACTGGTTTTTGAAGTCATAGTGCCAAGACTATCTCCTTAATGAACATGTTCCTGATCCTTGTTCCAGTCTTCTTGTCCTACATACTCTAGTAGACACTGTCTATCTATGGTTTGCCATAAGCACACAAAACAGCAAACTTACTATCATTGAGTCTGTCCTGATTCAGAGGCACCTCATGAAGGTTTTCTGAGACTCTAAATCTTTTACTACTGTAAAAACACACAGGCTCAGCTGTTTCCCAAGGAGGGGCTGATGAGTTTGAACCACAAACCTTGTATTTAGCAGTCCAACGCACCTGTAACACCCATAATTTTATAGCTTTTGTCTTCAGCTGGACTCCCAGAGAGTGATTTTATATATCTGTTTCCCCTTTCCACTTGTCCTGTAATATGGAAGGTGAGAGAGGTCCAATAGCTTCATTGAATTCCTAAGAATTTCTAGCCATTTGTTGTAAAATACACTGTTTTTTTTTATCATAAACACACTTTTAATGTTTATAAAAGGATGAGATTGAACTCCGTTTTCTCTAATCCTTTTGAGATATAAAATTCTGTGATTTTTTCCCCCTTCATCACACAAAAGCTTAAGGACATGCTTCAAAAAGTTCGTGGAAAACTGTTGTGAAAGGATATAGGAATTTTTCCATGAACTTTTTGAAGACACTCCCTGCATATGATCTGAAAAATAATGATATAGGTCTGTTCCCACCCCCTACACACACATTTCAATTTTTTTATACACACTTTCCTGAGGAACTTATGGTGATGAAAATTATAATGAAATACGTCTGGGGGAAGCCTATGTTCTGCATTTTTAGCAAGCTCCAGTTTATGCTGAAGCTTCTGATTGCAAAGCATTCTTTGAGTTGCGTTATTTTAATGTGTAGAGACAAATCTTTGCCCTCACTGGGTTCACATGTTATAAGAAAGACAAACAAGGCTACTAGACTAATCCTCAGCAACAGATTGTCTGGGTTCAAATTCTCTGATACCACTCTGAGGAAGTGGACAAGTCATCTTAACATATCTATGCCTCTTCGTCCACATCTGTAACAGAGGGAGTGTTGTCTGAAAATTAACGCATCTATTTATGTGAAATCCTTATTCCAGTCAAAGATTTTCTGTGAAACCTTCTATGTAAGGTATTCCTCCTTTGTATGAAGCATTATTATAGGAGACAATACAGTCTGCTTTTCTCAGCAGTGATAATCTGAATATATTTAGGACCCTAAAAAAGAAAATATTCAAAACAGCAGAGGGAAGATATTCATTTTTCCTTAAGTTAAGAAAAGAGAGAGGGAGAGAGAAGGAGAGGGAGAGGGAGAGAAAAAGAAAGAGAGAGAGAACCCCTACTGAATCTGCAGAACAAGAAAGGAAATAAGAGAAAAAGTACTTAAATTTGACATTTGTCCATAGAGCTCATTCTCTGCCTTGCTCTTATACTGAAAATAAACAAGATGTGTGCCATTTCAGAAAAGGTTAAAAATGAAGGACATTTAAAATCCAAAATAAAAAGGAAATCCAGCCAGAATACATAAGTTTAAACAGAATATAATATAAATGTTAGCCCACATGGGACAAAACTCATAATGAAGCTCATTTCCTGCCACTAAGATATCAATACTTCAGCAAGTCCATTGCTTTTTAATGAGAAGTGGAAGACTGAGAGTGTTGTCAGGATACAGGATGGGTGACTTCACCACCTAAAACAATACAGCAGAAAGCATAGGAGAGTTTCAGGAAAGAAGAAAGCAATTAGGATCTGAGAGGAAGAGGAAAAGAGAATATGATAATAAAAATATGACATGATTAGGCATTGTGAATCACCTTAACAAGGAGGAAGGAGAAAGGAAAAAAGATTCAGAAAAACATGACTGAAAATATTACTGAAAAAAATGACTGAAAACAAACATGACTGAGATATTATTCTCTGGAAACCTGGGGACACCTTCAGCCAGAAAGGACTTAGCAGCAAGTCATAACAACTGTACACCAAGTGCTTCAAATATATTTTAAAACATTCAGAAACAGTTTGTTAGTTAGATAATCTGCTGTCGATGTGGGACTCGATAGGATTAAGAGTGAAGGGGTGAAGTCTTGTCTGTCAATCAGATCATAGAATGAGGCCTTTGTGTGGGCATGGCCTTCTTCTGAGAATTCTGGGAAATACTGATTTCTTCCCTGGGAGATTATTGACAATGCTCACTCCCTGAGAGACCCTGCACTGACAAGACCCATGGCACTCTGCTGGTAGACCCTTTGCCCTGAGAACTGGAAATTGACAGAGACCCCTGGCAACAGTGAGCAGCTTACACCACCCCTGGATCCAAAGACTTTCTCCCCACTGGCCTGTGCTCATCCTGCATTCAGCATCACTGTATGTGTTTCATGCATCTGAAGAGGACTGTATAGATTGGTATGGAACATATGGACTAATAAAGGACTTAGGGCTTGGACTGGACTAGGTTGGGATGCTTTCTTATGTACACTCACCCTTCATATAAAACTCTCTCTTATATACACTTGAGTTTACATGGATTTCATTCCTCTCATCTACCCAAACTAACACACAGGCTCTGTGGAAGATATTGTTCATTTCATTTTACAGAGGAGGAATGGGAGAGTCAGAGAACTGTGTTTGATAGACATATATTTGGGATTTGGATTCCCTACTAGTAGACACTCAATTGTGTCTGTAAAATCCATTCTAACAGTAATTTAGAAAAAGAACCTTCAGATTTAAGCTTTGTATTAAGTTTAAGGTCAGCTAAAAACTAACAAGCCAGTGCAAAATGAAATAGAAATAAATACACAAGAAGGTTAAAATTGTGCCAAAGCACATTCCATCTTTTAATAGTTCTCACTGAAAGAGTAAAGCCAGGGATTCAGACGAGTTTGTCAGACTTGTTTCCAGTCCCATTGGCTGGGTTTGCCTTTCCCTTGGATTGCAGCCATGTAGGATATGGTATGTGCCTTTTAAAAAAACAAACCTTTGTTTTAAGGTGTGTGAGTCGACTTCAGAAAGTTTGTGAGAAAATGGAACTAAATGATAAGGAAATTATCCACAAAAGTTTTGATGCCCTCTTGTATTCGGAGAAAAGTCCTGCCCTACTGGTGGTCGCATACCAAAATCCCCTGGCTTCTCTGTATAGCGAAATGGCTTCTGCAGGGGTTCCTGACATTCTAGATTCCTGAAAGCTGCACCCGGCTTCTGAGCCTTTGTGAGGTGAAAGAGCCTTATACCAGTTGAGAAAAATGAATCTGATGGCTTGGAGAATGGTTGCTCTAAGCACAACAAAGTAGAACTAGACTTATTTGCTTAATTTGTATCAGATATGGCCACCATATCCTTGTTATATCCTGGATTATATACTATCACTGACTTTTTTACTTTCTATTAATATAAAGTGACCATATTTTAGGCAGGATACCATTGACGTGTGGTGGAGGGGCTCTTGATTAAAAACTTGGTCTATTTGGAGTAACAAAAATTTTCATAGATCTCAAAAATAGGATCATAATATATTTATTTTAATTTTAAAGTGCCACGGGAAATTGATAAATTGTTAAAAAGTGGGATGCCTGGTCACTTTATATTAATACCAAGCACAACATGTTCCTCTTGGTTTAAATACAGTGAGGGAAGGTGGGGGGGGAAAGGGTCAAGAGAAAATAGTTTTATTTAAAGTTTTTAATTTTATATATCTTTAATTTTTAGAGTCTATTTCAATTATTTCTTTTTAAATGATAAGTTCCAGTGTGAGAAGAAAGGAGACTTGGTTGTACATTAATTAAAGCATTTGGCTATTAATTGGAAGGTTATAGTTCAAACCCACGTTTAGCTCCAGGAGAGGAAGATACAGCTGTGTACTTCTGTAAAGATTTACAGCTTCTGAAAACCTTGGGAACCCGCATCAACTTCATGGAAGTGGATTTCAGTGTTCGCGGAAGGAAGATCACTAATAATGAGGTTGTTAAAGAGCTCAACATAAAGCGTTGCATACTTTAATTATCTTGGCTTTTTCTTAAGTAGACAGTTTTCTTAAACATAAAGTTTCATATTTTTTGCTTCTTCACAGGATATTTCCAACACAGAGATTTCTGGGTGATGTGGAATTCCCAGTTGTTTAAGGAAGCAGAATAGTATTTTCCAAAGTGGTTGCACATTTCAACAGCCCCGCCAGCAGTATAGAAGAGTTCCAATCTCTCTGCACCCTTTCCAGTATTCGCTTTTTTGTCGTTGCTATTTTTTTTTTCATCTTTTGGACGTTGTTGCCCATGGAGGTGTAAGGTATAATCTCACTGTTATTTTGATCTGCGTTTATTTGGTAGCTAGTGATCTTGAACATTTCTTCATATGCTTGTTGCCCACTGGATGTCTTCTTTGGTGTACTATCTGTCAATGTCTTTTGCCCATTTTTCAACTTTTCTTGATGAGGTGCAGCAGTTTTCCATAGATTTGAGATAGAAGTCCCTTGTCTGATTCGCTGTTGCCAAAAACATTATCTGAGTCTGTATGTTCTCTTTGAACACTTTCGATGGTGTTTTGATTCAAATACATACCTCGTCTTTAGGAGGTCCCAGTCATCATCAATTTGTCTTCTATTGCATGTGTTTTTTTCCCTTATGTTTGGTAGTGTGTTTATGCTCTGTATTAGGGCCCTCAAGTTTGTCCTTATTTTCTCACTGATGATCTTTATAGTACTAAAGTATTTAACATTTTCTCAAAAATTGATTCTGAATCCATTTAAGCAAAGGATAATTCCCATTCCATTTACAATTTTTAAGAAACAAGCCAGTTTCCACATAAGCCAGAAACACAGCACATTTTAGAAACTATTTGAAGTTCTTATGATTCTTGAAAGAAGCATGTTTTTGGAGTCTTTCAAAACAGAACACCAATTCATTTTGAGGGTTTGGAGGCTTTCTCTAGGAACTAAGAATTATAGATTGTCTCTAAAGTACATCAAAATGGACCTAGCTAATGCAATTGGTAGCCTTCACTGAATGTCTTATACACCATTCGAGCATTAAAACAGAAGTGTTCCCCAGACCACGTGCATTCGATATGCTCATAATGAAAGTAGGCACATTCTTAAAATATTAGTCATATATTTCTAAAATGTTAATTTATTTTGTAATAAAAAATAGCTGCGTGTGAAACCAATTTGAGAGTGGAGAAGAAAGATACTTTGTACATCAAAAAGGCATCAAAGGAAAATCTTTTAAAAATCAAAATTTCTTAATTATGAAACAATGATGGCAGCACTCCGGGCTCACATAGAATCTCTTGAAGCATTTTGTGAAACCAATTATTGAGGAAGTGATTCTGTAACCGCCCTTAGCAACAGCTTTGTAATTTAAACATGTTCTATTTGGGACTCCATTGTTCTCATTTTCCCATAAGCCACGTATTTCTAGCTTGGCATTTAAAAAACCTCTGAAGTAGAATTTTTATTAAAATATGTTTATAATTTTGAAATGGAGTGCAATGCTATATGATTAATTTGAAAGGCAAGTTAAACAAATACATCATAATGATTAGTTTTTTCTTTCTTTGAAGTTCTTTATTTTAATAAATAACAAGCTCACAAATGAATTTCCCCCCAAAAGTCCATAATATAAAATTAAGAAAGTAATACTATTTTATTAGCTTCTATGTACTGATAGGTGATATTACTATGTCCTGAACTGATTGTAGAAATAGTATCTATAACTTTCACGCCTTGCTTCTTTCTCAAATCCCGTCATGTTATTCTAGCCCTGTAATTTTAACCTTGTATATATGTCTTCACTATTCTGGGGCATTGCTTTAACTAACATGCAGAATTTGTTTTGATGTAATTTACAAACTAAGGAACATTTAAATTTATAGAATTATGCCCTGGTAGTGTAGTTCATTACTGTTAACTTAAAATCCATCAGTCAATCTATAGTTGAAAGTTAAAACTTTCTATTTCTGTACTACTTATACACAGGGGCTTCTTCACTTTTCAATAGATGAAGAGATTTAGATCCAGAGAAATTAAGCCAATTATTTAGGGTCACACAGCTAATCAATGGCATACACGAGGCTAGAATCTAATGCTTGAATATCTGATCTTATGCTCATTTTTCTGTCAGTATTCCTTTCTTTTTATGTACATTGTTTTTGGTTTATCTACAACAATGGTGTATATTCAAATTATGAACAAAGTCTCTCAAAATCTCTTGCAGGTTAAATGAACAAATAAATGAATGAACAAATGAACAGATAAATGATAGATAGATAGATAGATAGATAGATAGATAGATAGATAGATAGATAGATAGAACCAACCAACCAAATGAGTAAATTGTGGGAGTTGGTATCAAGTTGGCTTTTCCAGGATTTCAGTGATGTGAGAGTCCCCATCATGTTACCTAACATGGTCTAATCCATTTCATAATGGGTTCTGTTGAGAATAGCCAATTGCTTATAAGATTAGGGTGGAATTCTACCTCCTTACCCAGATGAAAGCTTGGTGAAAACTGTGAGTTATTTCTCATATAAGTTGACGCTCTAAAAGTTGGGTAAAGAGGTACAGTTTAGAAAATCCATAGGGACAGTTCTACCCTGTCCTATAAGTTAGAGTTCCTATGAGTTGGAATTGGGTAATGAGGGGTTTTTTGTTGTTGTTGTTGTTTTGCAGGGAAATAATCTTTGCTTCTTGCCGCATCTGCCCCCTGCACCTGACTTATTAACCTCTAGTTCCTAGATTCAGTCAAAGGTCCACACTAAATTGCCTGCTAACTTTGGAAGTCACCAAAGCGGTCTGCCATTTGACCGCTACTCATGGATTCAACTGCCTCTGCACCCACCAAAGCCTGTTGCTTTCCTGCTTCCTAGTTTACCAGCCCCCTGAGTCACCTAAGTCAGTCAAAACCTTCAGCTAAACCGCTGTCCTTTGTAAGGTCTTGAGCTGCACTGAATGTACACACTTCTCCAATTATGTGAGTCATTTTCTTTTACTTTCTTTAATAACAAAACAGAAACAAAACAACTTTCTCTGATGAATTAAATGGTGGCTTCCATATCAAATCTCACTTTTGTAATCTGCAATGTCAACAACTTTCCAAACCTCCCAATAACCAAAAAAAATCCCAGCTTCTTGCCAGTGAGTCAATGCTGACTTACGGTGACCCCATGGGACAGAGTAGAACTGCCCTGTGGGTTTCTGAGACAGTGACTATTTACAGGAGTAGAAAGCTCCATCTTCCCCCTAAACCCTCCCATTGAAATGTATGGCTTGTCATTTTGAGAAACAACATATATATATATATATATATATATATATATATATATATCACGGGTTTTGCTTCTCTCTGGTCATGCTTCTGTAATACAGTCTAACATGTAGATTTATGAATGAGTTAGATAAATTCACAGATAATATATTCTCAGTCATTTATGGAAGAGTTGTTTGTAGACAATGCCACCAAAATCTTCCCCTATTTGCCTTCACCATCAAAAGAATTCTCAAAGATAATAGTCTTACCCAATGAATTAACCTCAGAATTGACTGACCCTCAAATTTATTTAGCACCTTCACACACATATCTTCAGTAGTCATCTTTTTGGTTCGCTTCCTCTCAGTTTCAGAATTCACTGCTATTCTTTAATGATCAATCCCCTCTTCTCCCTGACTCTCAACTCTTTCTCTCAGTCGTCATTCCTTCCTGGGTGCTAGTTCTCTGTAGATGCTCCTCAAGTGGCCATCTCCTGCTGTTTCATTGTCTTTAAATCTTAGCTATCTTTCTAATTGCCCATGGAGAGTCTCTGTTCAATTTCTTGCAAATATCTCAAATTCAACTTGTTGAACAAATAACTTGCTTCTTCTTCTAATTTCCATGTTTCTGCTGTAGTCTTTTATTTATTTATTTTTAAGCATTTTATTGGGGGTTCATACAGCTCTTATCACAATACATACATACATACATTGTGTTGAGCACATTTGAACATTTGTTGTACACCATCATTTTCAAAACATTTTCTTTCTATTTGAGCCCTTGGCTTCAGCTCCTCATTTTTCCCTTCCCTCCTCCATCCTCTCTCCATCAAAAACCCTTGATAATTTATAAATTATTATTTTTTCATGTCTTACACTGATCTCTATGTCCTTTCACCCACTTTTCTGTTGTCCATCCTCTTCAGAGGGAGTTATATGTAGATCATTGTGATCGGTTCTCCCTTTCTCCCTGCACTTTCCCTTTACCCATCTAGTATCACTACTTTCATTATTGATCCTGAGGGTTTATCTGTCCTGGATTCTCTGTATTTCCAGCTCTTATCTGTATCTGTGTACATGCTCTGGTCCAGACGGGTTTGTAAGGCAGAACTGGGATCATGATAGTGGCAAGAAGGAAGCATTTAAGAACCAGAGGAAAGTTACATGTTTCATAAGTGCTATACTGCACCCTAATTATCTCATCTCTTCCTTATGATCCTTCTGTAAGGAGATGTTCAATTTTTTACAGATGGATTTTATGTCTCCACTCTACATTGCACCTCATTCACATTGGTATGATTTTTTGGGAGGGTCATTGATGCCTGATGCATGATCCCATCGACTCCACGTGATCAAATAGGCTGGTGTAATTCTTCCATGTGGACTTTGTTGCTTCTCAGATAGATGGTCATTTGTTTTTCTTCAAGTCTTTAGGACACCAGATTCTATATCTTTTGATAACCAAGTACCATCAGCTTTCTTTACCACAATTGCTATGCAGTCATTTTGTCTTCAGTGTTGTGTCAGGAAGGTGAGCATCATGGAAGGCCAGGTAATTGAAACAGAGTTCTTTTGTTGGGGGAGTACTTGAGTAAAAGTCCAATGTCCATCTATTATCTTGATACTTAACATATATAGATCTCTTTCTCTAACATTATATATAAAAATTTATTTACAAACATACATGCCAATATTTGGAAACTCTATAAAAGCCGCTTGCCTCCTAGTTCTTTCCTCTATTTCCTTTTACTTTCCTTTTGTCCGACTATCATGTTTGACCTTCATTTAGGTTTCAGTAATTCCTCTTGATCATATTACCCTTAATCAAGCCCTACAGATTTCAGATCACTTGTTGTTCCATTCAGATCACTTGTTGTTCCGTCCCTATTTCCTTTCCCCCATTTCTGCCTCTCCCAAGTCCCTTTGGAACCATCAGTCCTGTTGTTTTCTCTTCCAGATTGTTTGTCCTGTGTATCTTATCTAGTTAGGCATGCAGAGACAATAATAAGCATAAAACAAGGCAAAGTAAACAAAACAACAAAAGGAAACCAAACAACAACAATATAAACCAATGACAAAAAAAAGAAAAGCATATAAGTAATTCCATGTCTGTTTGTTGACGACGTTTAGGCATGTTTTCTGGTAGAGTCTGATGGAGTGTCATGCCCAGACCCCAAAGTCTACTTTTGGTATTTCCTGGGGTCTTTCTTCCTATGCTCCCCTTACTGCTCTGTTTCTCTCCCACCTCCCTCCCAGCATTTCGCCCCAGTGTGGTGGGTTCAAATTGGGCACAATTCTACTCGATGCCTCCAGGGTTAACCTTCCTAGCACTATGGGTCAGTGAGGGACATTTTGTCTTGTGTTGGCCCTGTGGTCTTCTCTGTGCATTGGGTGCTGGGAGCAGGGATACCGCCCTCAGGGTTTGGTGGGTCACGATGTGTTCCACTTCTCTCCTTCCCTCTTAATTTGCTCCTGTGTGCTCTGATCAGTAACATCCCTCTCCTGGAGTTGTAGCTTCAGTACTGACCTCTGTAGTGCATTCTTCTGAGAGGGGCAGGCGTGGTGTCCATGTAGTGGGGATTGGGGCGGGGCTTCGATTCTATTGGTTTCCTGCATCTTGCCAATATGTTGCATTCCTATCTTGTCACACCGAGTTGAAGTCTGGTCCCTCTGTCATTCTCCTTTGGAGATATAGACAATACTCTCCCCTTGGGTGAGTTAGTACCCTGTTCCCCCGCTACCCATGTCTTTCTCCCACCCTTCTTTTTAGCTAATGGACATATGTGTTCCTGGATTGGGTCTGGCCCCTGACATACTACCTGGACCTCACCCCAGGAATGTACGTATATAGCAGCTTTATCTCTATGTACCTTTTGCTTTTTCAAGCTTACCTCAGTGGACTCACTTTGTACTTGCCTTTTTGTGCTGGGCTTACTTCGCTTGGCATAGTTTCCTCCAGTTCTTCCCAGGAGGTGATGTGCTTCATGTGATCGTCACTGCTCTTTAGGGATGTGTAGTACTTCATTGTATGTATGTGCCACAGTTTTTTAATCCATTCAACCATTGATGGAAATTTGGTTTGCTTCCAACTCCTTGCAATTGTAAACTATGTCATGATTAACACTGAAGCACAGATGTCTGATCATGGTTTGTTTCTTGCCTTTTCTGGGTATATGCTTAGTAGGGGAATTGCTGGGTCATTTGGTAGCTCGATTTCCATCTGTTTTAGATATGCCCAAATCGATCTCCCTCATGACCATACGTACCTCCAGTTCCACCAGCAGTGGATGAGCATTCCTATCTTTCCACAACCCCTCCAACACCTGTTACTTTATGATTTTTTTGTATTGGGCTATCTTTGAGGGTATTAGGCAGTATCTCATTGTTTTAATTTGCATTTCTCTTATGGATAATGACCGGGAACATTTTCTCATATGTTTTTTGACCATTTGGATTTCTCCCCTTGTGAAACTTCTGCCAAGATCCTTTGCCTACCTCCTCAGTGGACAATTACTTTTTCTTTTTTGGAAGTTAGCAGTGTGTGGTAGGTTTTAGTAATAAGACCTTCGTCTGATGTGTAATTGCTAAGGATGTTTTCCCAGTCTATGGGTTCTCTTATCCCTCTCTTAGTGAAGTCTTTTGATGTTCACAGGTGTTTTATCTTCAGTGTATCCCACTTGTCAATTTGTGCTTAATCTGTATCAGTGTCCTTCCCTATTTCTGGTACCTTAGGTATTCCTTGCATCAAAATTGTCAGGTTATTCACAATTCCCTCCTTGATAGCCCTAGTATTTTGGGGTTTTACCTCAAATCTGAGATCCACCTTGAGATTATTGTTGTGCATGAAGTCACATAAGGGTCTTGATTCATTTTTTTACATTTAGATATTCATTTTTTTCCAGCACCACTTGTTGAAGTGGGCATCCTCTTCACATTTGATTCTTTTTCTTTTTTGGCCCTTATCAAAGATCACTTGTCTGTATGCTAATGGTTTTATTTCTCGGATTTCAGTTCTTTTCCATTGACCTATTTGTCTTTATATAAATATGACACTGTTTTGATTACTGTGCTTGTAGTATAGGTGCTAAAGTCAAGTATAGCAAGCCCTTTTACTCTGTCCTTCTTCTTGAGTTCTTTGCTAATTCTGGGCTTCTTCCATCTCCATATGAAGCTGATAATCAGTTTTTCCAATTCTTTGAAGAAAGATGATGGCATTTGTATTGGGATAGAATTAAATTTATATAGTGCCTTGGGAAGAACTGACATTTTTTACTATGTTGTCTTCTGATCCGTGAGCATGGGATTTTCTTCCATTTGTGGAGGTCACTTTTGGGTCTTGTAATAGTATTCTTTATTTTTCCTTATATAAATATTTTGTTTTTTTTAAAATCAGGTCCATCCTTAGGTCAAGGGTATCAAACTCTCAGCCAGCGGGCCGCATGTGGCCCCAAGTAATTTTTTTGTGGCCCACGATGCTCTGAAATAAAATGAAAATAGAAGAAATAGTGCTTAGGGAAGACTGAGGCAATGCTGTACACACAATCTCTTGTCACATTTTATTTCAGAGCATTGTGGGCCACAACATAATTATTTTGGGGATCTACAAGCCAACAGTTTGACACCCCTGCCCTAGGTGTTTCAATTTGTGCTTGACTATTGTGAAGGGTGCTGCCTTTTTGATCCCCTCTTCTATGGTCTTGTCCAATGTATATAACGGTCTGGTAGACTTCTGTTTTTTGATCTTATATCCAGTCACTGCCATATCCCTCTATTGCAGTGGTTCTCAACCTGTGGGTCATGACCTATTTAGGTTTCAATAACCCTTTCACAAGTGTAACCTGATTCATAACAGTAGCAAAGTTACAGTTATGACATAGCAACAAAAATAATTTTATGGTTGGTAGTTCGCCACAGCATGAGGAACTATATTAAAGGGTCACAGCATTAGGAAGATTGAGAACCACTGCTATATTGCTTCCATTATTCCCCTTGTGGTGCTTTTGGGATTTTCCATATGTAAAATCATGTCACCTGAGGGCTGAGCTCCGGTGGCGTAGTAGTTGAGTGCGGGACTGCAGCCCACTGACTGGGTGGTTCAAATCCAGCCGCAGCAAGGCTGGGTAGCTCCCACAACCACCAGAGGACAGTGATGCCTCCCCCCAAAAAAATTATGTCACCTGAGAATAACAATAGTTTCACCTCTTCCTTCACAGATGACTACTTTTGATGTCCTTTCTTTGTCATATGTTGTTAGCTAAGACCTTCAGTATAATGCAAAATAAGACTGGGGACAAGGGGCATCCTTGTCTGGTCTCCTTTTTGATGGAATTGGTTTTTTGTTTTTTTCTCCATTAACTACAATGTTGACTGTTGGTTTTTCAGATATAGCTTGTATTATATTGAGGAATTTTCCTTCCATTTCTAACTTCTTGGATGTCTTGGGAATTGGTGTTGGATGTTGGCATTTTCTACATCTATCTATATTTTCTACATCTATATATATTATTATATGATTCTTATAATTTTTCATGTCAGTGTGGTGAATAATACCAATGATCTTTCATATGTTGAACCATCCCTACCTCCCTGGTATGAACCCTACTCGGTCATGGTGAATTATTTTTTTTATATAATTTTGGCCAGTAGTTTGTTAAGGATTTTTACACCAATGTTCATTAGGAATATTCATCTGTAGTTCTTCATTCTTGTGGGATTCTTGCCTGGTTTAGGTGTCAGGGCAATACTTGCTTCATAAAAAGAGCTCAGGAGTTTGCCATTTTATCCCTATATTCTAGAAGGATTTGTGTAGGATTGGTGTAAGTTCTTTCTTGAATGCTTGATAGAATTCTTCCATAAGGCCATATGGCCCACTTTGGGGAATTTTTGTTGGTAATCCCTGATAACTTGTTTCTTTCTTCTGTTGCTGAGTCTGTTAAGATTTTTAACATCTATCTGAGATAATGTAGGAAAGATTGTTTTTCTAACCTATTGTTCATTTCTTCCAAGTTGTTGAATTCAATGGAGTACAAGCCCTCATAATACTATGTATTTATCCTTTTGATTTAATTAAGATCTGTTGTAATGTCCCCTGTTTCATCCCTCATCCTTGCTAGTGAAATTTTATTCCTTCCTTTCTATGGTTTGGGTTGACAGTGGTCTATCTATTCCATTAATCCTTTCAAAGAACCAACTTTTAGCTTCACTAAGTTTTCCCATTCTTTTCTTGATTTCCTTCTCATAAATCTCAACCATGACTTTTATAATTTCTTTTCTTTTTCTACTAGAAACATTGTCCTGTTGACTGTGTTAATTGCTGCAAGCTTTGTGTCACATATCAATCATATATATATTTCTTCATTTTTAATATGTGCTTGTATTGCTGTCACCCTTCTTTTGATAAATGCCTTTGCTGTGTCCCAAAGTTTTTAATACACTTTTCTCATTGCTTTCTAGAAACTTCCTAATTTTATCTCTGATCTGGGCCAGTATTTACTCCTTTTGCAATATAGACTTATTCAAACTCCAGATGTTTGCCCTTGTTTTATTAATTGTCCTTTTGTTGATTTCCAGCCTTATGGAATAATGGTCAAAGAGAAATGTATAATCACTATGAGCTTGAATTTACACAAATTCAACTTGTGTCTCAGTATGTGGTCTGTTTTCAAGTATGTGCCATGTGGACTTTAAAAAACGTGAGCTTTTTTTGTATTTGGTTGGAGAGCTCTGAAAATATCAAGTCGTCCAATCATGATGTTTAGATCTGTAGCCTCCTTATTAAGTTTCTTTCTCTGTAATAATCTTTCTTGGAGAGTAGTGTACTAAAGTCACCTGCCATATTTTATTTTTTTCATCTTTAGAGTGTTTGACGAATGTCATGGGTTTCTCATTGGGTGTGTATATATTTATTATGTTCTCTTGTTCTTGATCTACTTTTCCCTTCAGCACTATATAGTTCCCCTTCTTATCTCTTGTCATGGTTTGCAACTTGAGATCAATTTTGTCTGAGATTAGGATTGCAACTACTTTTTTTTGTCATTTGCTTTGTATATTTTTTCCTAACTTTTGATTCTCAGCTTATTTTTATCTGCAATCTTGAGATGTATTTCCTGTAGGCAATGGATTTATGGGTTGTGTTTTCTAAGCCAGTCTGCTAGCCTCTGCCTTTTAATGCCCGAGTTTAGTTCATTGATATTCAAGGTTATTACAGCCATCTGTGGACTCTGTGATGTCACCTTATACCTTTGTGTTGAGTGTTTTCCTACCTCCCTTTCTATCCCGTGTGTTGTGCGTGCATACGTGTGTGTGTGTGTGTGTATGTGTGTATGTTTCATTCTTGCTTTCTCCCACCCTTGAGCCAATGCTATCTTGGGGCTGTTTTTACTTTGTTGCTCTCTAGATGGGGATATTCTATGTGGTATTCTCTTTTCTGTCCTTGGCGAATGCTGTTCCTCTGCCCACAGTGCGTCAGCATTTCCGACATTTTCTAATAAATTAACAAAAACTTTGCATTTCCTTATATTATTTTCTCTTTCCCACACCCATAATTTAAACATTTTTATCCTTTACTTTCATAGTTATCAATATATATAACAACCAAAATACATTGAAAATATATGAATAAAATTTCAGTACCAGATACATTTTAATTAAATGTTGCATAATTAAATGCATCTAATTAAATGTTACGAAAATATTGCCCTTGCCATTATAGGGTTAAATATTTTTCTGTAATGTCAATCATATGTTCACCTTTACCCCTGCTCCAAAGGCCTTTCTCTATTCTATACTGTATTTGTTGGACCATAAGACACACGTTTCCACCCCAAAAGTAAGAGGAAAATGAGGGTATGTCTTATGGTCTGAAGTTGTGGTACCCCAGAACATTTGTTTATGATCCCATGCTCCGGCTTACTGTCCACTGCTGTTTGCATGCTGTGGATTGCTGTGTGTTCAGGGGAACTCCCGCTTTCTGGAGTCTCAATGTCAGTCAGGTCATATGGGTAGCATAGCATACTCCTCCCCTCATTTGTTAATGCAAACGATGGTGGTCCTTAAAACCACTGCTGAGTTTACACTGTTAAGTATTACTGTATTTTGCTTTAATTTCATAAATATTTTAGTATGCTGGAACTATTTGGTTCAGAATATTTTTTCTTGTTTTCCTGCTCTAAAAACTAGGTGTGTCTTATGGTCAGGTGTGTCTTATGGTCCGAATAATACGGTAATACGTGGGATAATATTTTTTAAAATTGCCTTTTTTGTTGTTGTTGCTGTTGTTCCCACCTGTGTTGTTTCCCGATAAATCCTTCAAAAGGGTATTTTAAATAATTTGACAGTCCCCTGTTCAAAACCTTCAAATTGCTTTACTCTATCTACAGTGTATTTAGTTTAGCATTGAAGGACACTCAACGCCAACTCTTGTGTCATTTTCATGGCATCCTTAACTTTAATGTCCTTCCCAGACTGCATAGCTAATAATAAATAAAAGTGAGCCTACTATTTAATTCTGAACCATTTTCTTTGCTGCATCTCAAATTACTCATTCTGGCCTATTTGTAGGTCATACTGTTTGACCCTGCAATTAAATTTCTTTGCCATTTCTCTAGTTTCTAATTTACAGATCACTTACTTCAAGTCTCTCCTCTTGATTTCTGTATTTAGCCAAGTAAGAGCAGCATTTTTCTTTCTTTTGGAACCTAAAATTTTAAATAGTATTTTTCCCCCTCTCCCCACCTCCCCCCACCCCCCCACAGGTCTACTGCTGGGCTTCCTCTGACTACTCAAAGACTTTCCAGACAACTATGTCTAGTGAAATACCCTCAGATCTGGACATAGATTGTCTATGCAAACGAAAATATCTCTTTCTCTCTCTCTCTGATTTTACTTAACATAAGCCTACAATATTTTGCCCAACTTTCTTTGTTTGAATTCCATTTCTATTTTACTCCAATACTCATTAAAATTCTCTTAGCATAATCCTAAAGGACACTCTCTCCTTTGAAATTCTTTAGTATTGCTGTCAAATAGAAATTTAATGTGAACCACATAGCTGGATGAAAGTTTTTAGTAGTTGTATAATAAAAATAAAAAGAAGCAGATGAAATGAAAGTTAACGTTATAGTTCCCGTTTCCCAGTATATACAAAATGTCATCACTCAAACATATAATCAATGTACAAGATTGATATGATTATTTTTATTCTTTTCCTTTACTCTTCAAGTGCTAGTGTGTCTTTATAGTTGTGGCACATTTTAATTTGTACTAGTCACATTTCAAGTGCTCGATATCAACATATGGCTAGTTGCTCTACCATAATGGACAAAGGAGATGTAATAAATTTGTTAACAGTTTAGGCGTTTGACTTATTCAGACTTGTAGAGTTAATTATTTTTTATGAATGGATGTCTAGACTGCAGACTGCCAGCTCATAGTATATAGGAATAAGGAATTCTGGTGACACATTGACTATGTGCTTGGCTTATAACCAAAAATCCAGCAGTTTAAGCCCATACATTAGCTTCATGTGGTAATGTGGGGACCTGGTAATGTGCTTCAATAAAGATGATAGGCAAGAGGACTGTGAGACAGCTTTAAACTGTCTCATGAGGGCATTGTGGGTCTGGATGGAATTGGTGGCACTCAAAATTATAAGTACACAGGGGTGGAAATAGTCATTTCCTCATTGTGATAAAAAAGTGATCATGTAAAGAGATAAATATAATGTACTGTGATAAGTGTCAAAATAGAATTTTTTTAATAGAAAAAGCTGGGATAGCTCCATAGTTCTCTATACCTCCCTGTACCTCTCAGATTTGCTTCCACCGAGTTGAAAACACAGATAAAACACAAATAAATTTTATACAACAATGATTACCATATGATGCATGACAAAGGGAAAAGGGAAAAGAGTAATAAGAAGGTCAGGACTGGGGCAAATGTAGGCAGCATACAAATAAAATTTAAAATGATTCTTGAATTTATAAGATAAAAGGAATTGGGAGGGGGTGATAGAAATCTCTAGGCAAAGTAATAACTTTGTCCCTTTGTCCTACTGTGGTGGCTTGTGTGTTGCTCTGATATTAGAAGCAGTGTAATAAGATTTTTGCCATCAGCAGGGTCACCCAAAGTGAACAAGTTTTAGCAGAGCTTCCAGATTATGAATAGATTACAAAGAAGAATTAGTTTGTCTACTCCAGAGGAATCACTCTTGAAAGCCCAATGGATATTATGTAAATATTGTCAGTTACTGATCACCTCATAACTAGATGAAGAACATTTCAGAAATGGTGTCAGAAGTAGAGGCCCTCAGGTTTAAAGATTCTCAAAATAGAATCAACTATAATGACAAGGATGGAGTAAAGCCTGCAGGACTAGAGCCTTTGAGACCTTAAGATGCCTATAGACATGGCTCAAAATGAGCCATGCAAACATGAATGAATAAATGGAACTTAAAATGTATGATGTATGAATCTACAAAAATCTAATGGTCAAAAAATGAAATGTAACACATAAAGGTCCATATTCTAGGCATTAGTGAGCTAATATAGAATGGTATTAGCCATGTTGAATCTGAAAATCTTAGTTACTCTGTTGGGATTGACACAATCAAAAGGCAAGACTTTATATCACCAAAAAGTTTATTTCAAGATCTATCAGTGCTAGGTTAATCTATCTCCCCATATAAGGAAATCCAACTAAGACAGTCATTATTGAAATTTATGCCCCAAATCACTAAGTTTCTGCATTAGTAGCAGAAATTGAAGAATTGACCAACATCTTCAGTCTGACATTGATCAAACATGCAATCAAGATGCATTAATAGTTATTAGCAATTGAAATGCAAAAGTTGGAAGCAAAGCTGAAGGAAACATGGTTGGAAAATAATGTCTTGGTGATAGAAATGAAGATGGAGATCCCATGATAGACTTATGCAAGACCAACAACTTCTTCCTCACAGACACCTTTCTTCAGCAACACAAAAGCATACTGCATATGTGGACTTCTCCAGATCGAGTACACAGAAACTAAATTGATGACATCTCTGGAAAGTGATGATAGAAAAGCTCAATATCAGCAGCTGAAACTAGGCCAGGCACTGACTGTGGAACAGACCATCAACTGCTTACATACAAGCTAAAGTTGAGGTTGGAGAAAATTAAAACAAGTCTATGAGAGCTATATAAGTTCAGGACGAAGTTGAAGAAAATTAAAGCAAGAGCCAAGATATGAACTTGAGTCTATCCC
This sequence comes from Nesogale talazaci, assembly GCA_004026705.1. NCBI lineage: Eukaryota > Metazoa > Chordata > Mammalia > Afrosoricida > Tenrecidae > Nesogale > Nesogale talazaci. The sequence goes on along the minus strand of PVJH01009213.1, from coordinate 33,362 downwards.
TTTAAAATTTTAAGAACACATCAGGAACAGATTTAAATTATTAAATGCTAATGATAGAAGACCTGATGAGCTTTGGGGTGAAATAAAAAGCACCATACATGAAGAAAGCAAAATGTCACTAAAGAGACAGCGTGACAGGATTTTTTGTGCCAACATTGCATCTGCAAGAAGTTATGGGTGGAGTTTTGCCTGTCAATCAAGTTGCAGCTTGATAACCTCCTTTGGAGGTGTGACCCAATAAATGGCTCTCTGGAGTCTGTCCCCTCTCTCCCCTCACCTTCCTGGAGGGGAGCCCTTATGAGACTTGCCAGAGCCCTGAAGATGTGTCTATAACCATTGGAAACCAGATTTTGCACACACCGGGTGGTAATCTTCCTGCATTTTACATCATTGGATGTGGCTGCAGGAGTCTGAAGAGGGACTTATGGACTAGTATCAGACTTAGGACTTGAATTGGACTGGGCTAGGATGTTTTCCTTATATATAAAACTTTTTAATATGAAACTCTCTGTCACACATATATGAGTATCACTAGATTTGTTTCTCTAGTCAATCTGGCCTAACACAGACAGAAAAGAAAGAAAATATCAAAATGGATGTCAGAAGAGACTCTTAAACTTGCTCCTAATCATAGGGTAGCTAAAACACATGAATGAATTGTTGATGTGAAAGAGTTCAAGGGTAGCTCAATAAAATATTATAATGAAAAGGTCAAAGATGTAAAGTTAGAAAATTATAAAGAACATGCTCAGCATATATTAAACTGAAAAAAGGCAAGAGAAAATTCAAACTAGTTATAATATTATATTCGAGTTAAAAGGTTCTTTGAGCAAAACAATACATGATACAGAAAGCAGCAAGAAAGGTTGGAAAGATCATGAACACAGAGTCTCTGTACCAAGAATTGGTAGACATTAAACCATTACAAGAATTAGCTTATGTCTAAGCACCCAAAACAATGAATTGATAGAATGCCAACTGAACTGTGTCAACAAGTTGATGAAGAGCTAGAAGCACTCATTTGTCTATGTCGAGAAATTTAGAAGACAGTTACTTGGCCAGATGAAAAAGAGATTGATATTTGTGCCCATTACAAAGAAAGATGACCCAACAGAATGCTCAAACCATAGAACAATATCATTGATATCTCATTCAAGTACAATTTTGCTGAAAATTATCCAACAATGGTTGCTAAATGTTCAGGCCAAATTCAGAAGGGTATGTGGAACAAGGTAATGTAAATGAGTGTATTACTGCTGATATCAGGTGGAAATGAGCGGAAAGCAAACAATACCAGAAAGATCTTTACTTGTGTTTTATTGACTATGAAAAGGCATTAGACTGTGTGGATGACAAGTAATTTTGGGTAACCTTGAGGTGAAGGTCAATTCCAGAACACTTCAATGTGCTCTGGTAGAACTTGTACATAGAGTAAGAGATAGTTATGCAAATAGATCAAGGGCATACTGTAAAGTTTAAAATTGGGAAAACTGTGCCTCTGAACTGTACCTTCTCACCATACTTATTCAATCGCTAGGCTGAGCAAATAATCAGAGAAACTGAATTACACAGAAAAGAATTCAGTATCATGATTGGAGAAAAGGTAATTAACAACCTTCCACATGCAGATGACGTCATCTTGCTTGATGAAAGTGAGGACCAGAGCACTTGAAGCGCTTGCTGATGAAGGTCAAGAATTTCAACCTTCAGTATGGATTACAACTCAATGCAAAGCAAAATCTTTGCAATTGTACCAATATGTAATGTCATAACAAATGCAGAAAAGACTGAAGTTGCCAAAAATTTCATTTTGCTTGAATGTACACTAAATGCTAATGAAAGTAGTAGTCAAGAGGTCAAGCAATACATAGAATTGGGTAAATATTCTGCATAAGACTTCTTTAAATTAATGAAAATTAAAGATGCTACTTTGAAGACTATGGTACATCTAACTCAAGCCATAATGTTTTCACTTGCTTCATATGCATGTGAAAATTAGACACTGAATAAAAACAGACTGAAGAAAAATTGATACATTTGAACTACAGTGTTGGTGAAGAATATTGAAAATACTATGAACTTCCAAAAGAAACAGATCTGTCTTGGAAAAAGTAAAGCCCAAATGCTCCTTAGAGGCAAGGGTGGGGAGACTTTGTCTCATGTACTCTGGACATGCTGTCAGGAGAGACCATTTCCTGGAGAAGGGCATCATGCTTAGTACAGTGGAGGAGCAATGAAAAAGAAGAAGAACCTCAATGAGATGGATTGACAATAGGAAGAAGGGGTTCAAACATAAGAACAATTGTGCAGATGACACAGGACGGGGCAGTTTTTCCTTCTCTTGTACTAGGGTTACTATTAGTCAGAAGTAACGTAATGGCACCTAACAAAAACAACAGAGTGACAGGCTATGCAAAGGTCCTGAGGTAGGAAAGAACCAAGAAAGGACCTTGCGGGGCTCACAAGAGAATGAATCCTCAACATGTCCTTGGCCCAATACGGAGAGCTTCACTTTGGATTTGATACAAGTTATATATCAAATAAACAAACACAAAACACATTTAACCTCTCAGGGAATTCCTGTGTGTGGCTGTATCACAAATTTCTAGGCAGAGGTTTGATAAGGCATCTTGGTCTTAATGCATTTTCTTTGTGTTTTGATTCTTTTACTCTCATAATTTGGGGATATGTCACAGAATAAAAGCATCTACTTTCTCTTCCAAATTAGGGTTTGATGAGCTTACTTCCAAGGCACAGTGAGGTCAGTTCAATATTATTCACCTTTAAGAACCCAGAAGTACTTTAGCACCACGCTCAGTCATGAGCAGCTCTTGAATGATTTGTTTTGAGATTTTGTTTGTATGTTTTTATTCACTGAAGGAGGTTTATTCTAAAAGCCAGAAATGGAAGGAAACCTAAGGATAGTTTGAAAGACTAATATGACAGCAATCTCAAATTCCTAAGTTTTCCCAACTTCTGACTAATTAAATGTGACAGGAAGAGTGATAGCAACACTGTTGATAGTTATTTATTTTTAATTCAATTTTCTGACACCCTCAAAAAAAATCAATGGAAAAAACCTCCAACTACTGAACTGGTGGGATCACACCAAAAAGCTGTTTCTATTTTTGAACACCTGCTTCCTATTATTCAGACACATTTGGAATTTTTTCTCTACCATTTACATGTTGGTTGCTGCCCTGTTACTCAGTCCTCATTGCATGTTTTAATTGAATATAACTGTATTTAAGAAGAAAAAAGGCACCAAGAGTGTACAGTTAACATCATCCCAGCATGGTTTCAAGATTATTAGACATTTTCCTCACTGATTTAAAATTTCTACAGACATTAGTATGGGAATCATTATGGAATCCAAGACGTCATTAACATCCTCTATCATGCAAAATCAATAAGATAAAGCAAGTAATACGACTTCTCAAAGCTATAGATCAATGGAATATTTTTAAGTTGTGTATTTATTTCCTCCTCCAGTTGTGTTGTGAGTTTATTTAGGGATTGCAAAATCACTCAATTAGTCCACTATTCTAAGTCCAGAATTCCTGGGATATTTGCCAACACATTTTCTTCCTAAATCAAGAGACTTTATTATTAATAAGTTATATAATCCAACAATCTAAGTGATTGTTGAAACTTCTCAATGGAATTAAAATAGACAAAAATTCAATTAAAAAATAAATCTCGTTTTATTTTGCATAGAAGTCATAGGCCAGCATGAGCCACAACTTTGATACAGTTAAAAATAAAAACTGTAACTGTCATAGGATGGTAAGCTAATATAGAGAGAGATACAGAATCATAGAAAACTTCATTAAATAAAAAAAATCAAAATATAAAACTATTTTGTCTTGATATTTTCTCCAACCTGGCCCATACAATTCTGCAGAGGATGTGGCCATCTTTCTAATCCTTCCCAGTAGAATTCCATGAACTTTGGTTTACACTTCATTTGATTAACATGCTGGCTTGAGTTCCCCTTTTGTCTTTGCTGGCACTCTAACAAGACAAAAAGAAGCAGATTCCTGAAAAAATTTTTCTGCAGCCATTCACTTATAACAGAGGAATGTTTAATTAAACATACTTTATTTGAAATAGGCCTGTGCATACATATTCTAGAAATTTAGTAGCACTCCTCTTTGACCCTCAACTGTGGAACACTCCTGAAGAAGCTAGAAGTCTTTGACTTAGTCTTCTTTTTCAATAGGACTCCAGCTTTATTTGGCTTTCTATTAAACTAAGCTACAATGAGTCATCTTTCTATATTCTCTTGCAGCTTTAAGGGGCCATGTGACCCAGGTCTAGGGGTAAAAAATCCAACCAAACCCTTGGGGAGGTTTCCAGAAAAGCTATTATTTTCCTGAATCTCTCTCTCTCTCTCTCTCTCTCTCTCTCTCTCTCTCTCTCTCTCTCTCTCTCTCTCTCCCCCTCCCTCCCTCCCTCCTTCCCTCATTCCCTCCTTCTCTCCTCTTTTGCTTTCTTCCTACCTGGAGCTTAAAGGTCCTGGTTAGATGTGAAGCAACCTTTTTACATCGCTGAGAATGAAACATTCCTAATAGAGAAGATGTCTTAGTCCTTTTTTATTCCATTGATTAACAACTCTGGACTGTGTTCTTCTAGATTGCATATAATCTGAGAAACATAAGTGGTTTTATATCCAAAATGTAGTGCACAGGATATGTGAAATGTGACAATGTTAGCTAATAAGATGTCCACACTCTGCATCTAGAACTACCTTGTTGTACAAGTGCAGTGTGTGTCAGACAGGGTTCTCTTAGAGAAACAAAACGAGAACACTAGTAATTCTCTTGATATATTTATATAGATAGAAGGATATATAGGATAAGAAATAAACAGTTACTAACCTATAAAGCAGTACAAATGGCTCAGTGCAACTCACTTGTGTGAGACAGCTAGTAGACTGGCAGTCCTTGGAGTCTTGAGGGCCGCTGAGTAGTCCTCTGCAGAGCATTTCAGGCTATCCAGCCACAGGCAGCAAACAGCAAAGCAGGTCACCCACCGTCAGCCAGATGACAGAGTTCAACAGTCTCTAGCTCAAGAGATGTATATTCCAGGAGCGTGGTGAAGCAGGGCTTCAAGGAACCTCAACTCACAGTTACACAGTCCACGATTAGGTGTCCCACAGGTAGTATGGCTGGGAGGTGGATGCACAGATGAACGAGGCAGCCTGCGGGTCCAAAGATCCCAAAGCAAGAAAGCAAGGGCAGAACTTGCCAAGCCTTTTCTATCTCCACCTTCAATTGATCACATGTGTTCATTGGCCATGTTGTAACCACAGACCTACCTATCGTCTTTGGCCGTGTTGGCACCACAAACTTACCTATCATAATCTACCCCTTGCCAACGTGGCACCTGTACACAATTATTGAGCCATATAAAATTTCCAGACATCAATGAAATCAAACTTATACTTAATATCAAACATCTATCATACATATAAATGAGAACACACTGAGTCCAATTGTGGCCGAGATATCATACATGAACAAAGAAAAGCTATTCAATAAGCTCATATACAGAAAATACATGAACAGTCACAAACCTCGCTATTGCAATTGATCATGGGGTTGTAACTGGTAGGTAGAACTACCTTCTTCTACTGTCCATTCTGTGTTACCTTTGCCCTCAGCAATCACCTCAGCTGCTTATGCTTTTTTGCCTGGTGGGGTGATGCAATCTGGGTCATTAGATGTCCTGTCATCATGGGGTTGCTGTAATTTACCATTGACTTTTATCACAGGGCATGGTAGCACTAAGAGTCAGTCTATGGGATCTCCTGGATTCCAAACATATTCTTTTTTACCACCATTATATATTACCAGTCGAATTTCTTCTTGATAATCTGGGTCAATCATACCACTCAGTACAGTGACACCCTTCCCGACCTGTTGATCGAAAGGCATGAGAAGCCCAAAGTGGCCCGGGGGCATTCTCAGCTGCCAGTTCAGTGGAATCCGTGCTGTGTTTCCAGGTGGGAGAGTTCTTTCTTCAGGACCAGGACCTTCAGGACTGAAGCACGAAGGGTTGCTGGGACAGGAAGCAAAAATGGTGCAAGTGGGTCACTTGGAGTACTAGTGAGTGTTGCCAGTCCAGTTTCTACCCCTTGGTTCCTGGACCCATGAATTCTGCCTTTTGGAGATAAAGCATCGTATATTGGCCCCTGGTTTAAAGCGTATACAGCTTCCAGGAGAACACTGTCCCAGCCCTGCAATTTGTTGTCGCGTAGTTTGTGTCTTCGGGAGCCCATTCCATCTTTCTATCAAGCCAGCTGCTTCAGGATGATGAGGAACATGATATTATCAGTGGATTCCATGGGCATGAACCCATTGCCACACTGAATTAGCTGTGAAGTGAGTTCCTTGATCTGAAGCAATGCTATGTAGGATGCCATGCTGGTGGATGAGGCATTCTGTAAGTCCACAAATGGTGGTTTGGGCAGAAGCATTGCGTGCAGGGAAGGCAAGTCCATATCTAGAATAGGTGTCTATTCCAGTCGGAACAAAATGTTGCCCCTTCCAGGATGGGAGTGGTCCTATATAATCAACTTGCCACCAAGTTGCCGGTTGATCTCCCCAAGCAATGGTTCCGTATCTTGTACTTAATGTCGGTTTCTGCTGCTGGCAAAAAGGGCACTCAGCAGTGGCTGTGGCCAAGTCAGCCTTGGTGAGTGGAAGTCCATGTTGCTGTGCCCAAGCATAACCTCCATCCCTGCCACCATGTCTACTTTGTTCCTGTGCCCATTGGGCAATAACAGGAGTGGCAGAGGAAGGAGGAGGGCCAGTCTCCACGGTGCGTGTCATCTTACCCACTTGATTTTTAAAGTCCTCCTCTTCAGAGGTAACCCTTTGGTGAGCACTCACATGAGACACAATTACCTTTACTTTTTTGGCCCATTCAGAGAGATCCATCCACATATCTCTTCCCCACACCTCCTTGTCACTGAGCTTCCAATCATGTTCCTTCCAAGTCCCTGACCATCCAGCCAAGCCATTAGCCACAGCCCATGAATCAGTATACAGTCTCACATCTGGCTAGTTTTCCTTGTAGGAGAACTGAACGGCCAGGTGCACTGCTCAAAGTTCTGCCCACTGGGAGGATTTTCCTTCACCACTATCTTTCAGGGAGATCCCAGAAAGGGGCTGTAGTGCTGCTGCTGTCCACTTACAAGTGGCACCTGCATATAGTGCAGAGCCATCCGTGAACCAAGTATAACTTTTCTGTTCTTCAGTTAAATTATCATAAGAAACTCCCCAAGCGGTCATAGGTGCAGACTGGGAGAGAGAAGGTAATGTGACTGGAGTGGGGACTGTGGGCATTTGGGCCACTTCTTCATGTACCTTAATTCTACCTTTAGGTCCTGCTCGGCCCAATCACATATGTACCACTTCCATTTAACAACGGAGTGTTGCTGCACACGTCCAACTTTAAGACTCTGTGGCTCAGACAATACCCAGTTTATGATGGGTAGTTCAGGCCTCATGGTGATTTTGTGGCCCATGGTGAGGCATTCAGTCTCCACCAAGACCCAGTAACAGGCCAACAGCTGTTTTTCAAAAGGGGAGTAGTTGTCTGCAGAGGATTGCAGGACTTTACTCCAAAATCCCAGTGGTCATCACTGTGATTCACCAATAGGGTCTGCCAAAAACTCCATCCTGCATCTTTATCTACAACGGACACCCTTAGCACCATTGGGTCAATTGGATCATATGGTCCCAGTGGCAAAGCAGCTTGCACAGTAGCCAGAACCTGTTGCAGAGCCTTTTCTTGTTCCAGGTCCCACTCAAAATTGGAGGCCTTTCATGTCACTTGATAAATAGGTTGAAGTAGAACATCCAAGTGAGGAATATGTTGCCTCCAAATTCCAAAGAGGCCCACTAGGCATTGTGCCTCCTGTTTCATTGTTGGGGGAGCCAAATGCAATAGTGTCTTCTTCACTTTACTGAGAATATCTTGACATGCTCCACACCACTGTACCTCTAGAAATTTTACCGAGATGGAGGGTGCTTGAATCTTTGTTGGGTTATTTTCCCAACCTCTTGTATGCAGATGCTGTACTAATGAATCTAAAGTCTTTAATACATCCTCCTTAGTGGGTCCAATCAGCATAATGTCATCAATATAATGGACAAGTGTGATATTTTGTGGAAAATACAGGTGATCGAGGTCCCTTTGGACTAAATTATGGCACAGGGCGGAAGAGTTGATGTACCCCTGGGCGAGAGTTGTGAAAGTTTACTGTTGCCCCTGCCAGGTAAAGGTAAACTGCTTTGGGTGATTCTTTGAGATTGGTATCGAGAAGGCTAGCTGCATACCAAGTACCAGAAGAAGTATTAATTTGCTCATGCAGCTGCAATTGAAGTCACCACTTGGTTAAGTTTACGATAATCCACTGTCATTTTCCAGGGTCCTTCTGTCTTCTTTACAGGCCAAATGGGTGAGTTAAATGGAGATGTAGTAGGAATCACCACCCCTGCATCTTTCAAGTCTTTGATGGTGGCACTGATCTCTGCAATCCCTCCAGGAATGCGATTTTGCTTTTGGTTTACTATTTTCCTAGGCAATGACAATTCTAGTGGTTTCCATTTGGCCTTTCCCACTATGATAGCCCTTATTCCACATTTCTGGGATCCAATATGGGGGTTTTGCCAGCTACTAAGTATGTCTATTCCAATGATGCCTCTGGAACTGGGGGAAATAACCACAGGATGGGTTTGGGGACCCACCAGACCCACAGTGAGACATATCTGAGCTAAAACTCCATTAATAACTTGACCTCCATAAGCCCCCCACTCTGACTTGCAGGCCTTTAAAACACTTTGGGTTCGCTAGAATTAGTGTCAGTTCGGAGCCAGTGTCCAGTAATCCCCAAAAAGTTTGATTATTTCCTTTTCCCCAATGAACAGTCAGTCTTGTGAAAGGCCACAGGTTCCTCTGGGGAAGGCTAGAAGAAAGACTAACACCATAAACCTTCGGTGATGTAGCAGGGTCCTCCTCCAAGGGACCCAACCTTTCCCTCATTCGAGGGGTTGTGGGTCTGTCAACTGACTCAGGTCTGGGAATTGATTGAGTGATTGTGACTGTCTATCCTGTTGTTCATCTGATCCAGCATTCTTCTGCCTGTATAGGTCACGTAAATATTTAGTAGCTTCCCCATGTATTTCACTCCTAGGACACCATGACTATGCCATAATTCCACATAAGACATGTGAATACTATGAAAGCCTTGTTGTCTACTATAACCATGTCCACCCTGTCTCTGTTGATTCAGTGCAGACTCTTGCCCTGGGTCACCACGGGGTCCAATCAGCCCCATCATGGGCAAATATTAGAGTTCACTTAAGGCAGCTCCTACAGTTAATCCTGGTGCACACAAAATAGCAATTATAGGAGTCTTCAGAGATGCTGGGGCCCACCTCACAAACTTGTTCCTTATGGTGGTGGTGAAGAGTATGTCCTCAGGACACCCCTTTTGGGGTCTATGGAAGTATCCTGATAGATTCATTCCACCATACCAATTTCCCTAAGCTTTTGGATGCCTGCTTCTACAGTATACCAAGGTAGGTGAGGCGTTGGTCTAATCTAGTCCACCTAGCAGCCCATGCTTCAGTGACCAAGCAAATAAGGAGTTGGATTCTCTCTTACCCTCTCTCGCTGAGACATTGAAAGGAGAGTCTGTGCTTAGTGGTCCCATATCTAGAAACTCAGACTGATCTAATATTACATTTCTTGCACCAGTATCCCACACCCTCAGTAACCATTCCCAGGGATATTCCCCAGGCTTCTGCTTGTACATATTTGAAAGCTCAAGCAGTTCTTTGTGAGTATAATGTGCTTCTTCTTGAGTAATTACCTCAACCTCACCCTCAGGAGCTTCCCTTGTGTTAATTTTAGTTATAGGTCTAGCAGAAACTATCAATGGTGAGGGTGTTTCCTGGGTGTTCTCAGCACTATCTTGTAAGGCATTTCCCTCAGGCAATGGTAGAGATGCAGCCCCACCTGGCGTTTCACCTTGAGTAATTTGGTTAATCTACTCAGGTGTGGGTTGTTTTGTTGATAGTAGACTATCTTCAGCTGGGAGGTGTGGATCTATTGACTGGGCTAGTTCAATTGTTTTTAGAGGTGGCACAATATCCTCTTCTTCTGGATCATCAGCCCATATATTCTCATCCCATGTTTCAGAGTCCCAATTTTTTCCTATCAATGCCCTCACTTTGGCTTCAGACACTGCTCTAGATCTGCCATTCAGCTGACATTGTAATTCAGCCACTCACATGATGAGACTTTGGACCTGATTCTCAGCAATGTCGACTCTTTTACTATAGGCAAGAAGGCTCTCCTTTGTAGCACAGGCAGAAGCCTTCAAGACGATGAGTCGGCACTTGAGGTGTGCTTCTGAGGCCCTGAGGCAATCCCTCTCCTAAATCAGAGTCCATTGTAAGGAGGACCAGCCAACCAGCCAACCAGGCTCCCTATACTTGACATCTTGACAAAACTGCTGGAATATATCAAACATACGATCTCCCAGAGCCTCTCCTGTAAACAGCACCCCATCCATCGGTGCTCCTACTTTAGTTATTAGCTTTGCTATTTCACAACATGGACTAGTAGGATTAGCAAAACTACCCATGGCTTTAGGTGTAGAATTAGCATAACCAGTGCTCTTTAAGACTAATCAGATAGGAGAACCAATCATAGAAACCCATATCTATGATTTTATTTCTCTAGAAGCACTCCTGGTACTACATGTGTCCTACAGGGTTCTCTTAGAGGAACAAAACCAGGACACTAGTAATTCTCTTGATATATTTATATAGATAGAAGGATATATAAGATAAAATAAACCGTTAACTAATCTATAATGCAGTACAAATGGCTCAGTGCAACTCACTTGTGTGAGACAGCTAGTAGGCTGGCAGTCCTTGGAGACTTGAGAGCCGCTGAGTAGTCCTCTGCAGAGCAATTCAGGCTATCCAGCCACAGGCAGCAAACAGCAAGGCAGGTCACCAACAGTCAGCCAGATGACAGCGTTCAACAGCCTCTAACTCAAGAGATGTATATTTCAGGAGCATGGTGAAGCAGGACTTCAAGGAGCCTCAACTCACAGTTACACAGTCCACGATTAGGTGTCCCACGGGTAGTGTTGCTTGGAGATCGAGGCACAGGAAGAACGAGGCAGCCCTGCTGGTTCAAAGATCCAAAAGCAAGAGAACAAGGGCGGAGCTTGCCAAGCCTTTTCTCTCTCCGCCCTTCAATTGATCACATGTGTTCATTGGCCATGTCGTCAAAACAGACCTACCTATCGTCTTTGGCCATGTTGGCACCACAAGCTTACCTATCACATGCAGGCAGTCTCACTTACTTTGTATCCACCAAGTGACCATGTAGTTGACAAACACTATGTATATTCTAGGGATTCAAAGACTTATGAAATACAAATTCTGCCTTTTAAAAATGTATAGCTTAATGAAAAACTGTTTAAAAAGCATAAGGGTAGGCAGTGTTTGGCATCCTTTAACTTCACAAAGAGGGGCAAGAATCAAACTCCACATCAGCCAAAGGCCATTTTCTATGAGACTGTTGTCAGCATGCAAACTTCCTCCCAAATCTGACATCAGTTTTATCTTCCATAGCACTCTCGATAACTCCACTTGGCTTGATAATTCACTGCAATGGATACACAGAAGTGAGGAACAATATTCAAAATTATGAGGCTTATTTTGGAAGTTAACAAGTGTGGCAGTCACTTAATCTGGTGTCAATTTAAGGATTAAGAGTGCTGGGGTGGAGTCTAGCCTGTCAATCTGAAGATAGCCAATGAGGCCTCTATGTGGGTGTGGCTTTCTCCTGAGAATTCTGGGAAATTCGGTTGTATTTGCCTCTTGGAGGTGAGAGGCTTACTGCTCAGTTCCTTGGAATGCTCTACTGACAAGATACATGACTCACCCCCTGTGAGACATCCCAGAGGTGAAGCCACGTGGACTTCCCTGGCCGAACCAAGTTTCTGGAACTGGAGAAGCCATGTGGAGACTCTTACCAGTGCTGAGCTACTTAAGAGGCCACGGGGAGATCCTTACCAATGCTGAGATGCTTCTACCACTAATGGAGCTTAAGTCCAGAAATGAGGAGCCATGGGGAGATCCCTGCAGCACCGGGGTGCTTCAACTGTTTCTACTGCCGCTGGACACACAAGACTCTGCACCCACTGGCCTGTGATTGTCCTGGTGTGACTATACATGTTTTGTAAGTTGGAAGGAGACTTTATAAACTGATATCAGACATATGAGCTAATGTCAGACTTATGACTTTGGACTGGACTGGGTTGGGATGCTTTCTCAATGTTCCATCCCTCTTGTATATAAACCTTTCCCTTATATCCATAAGCATGCTTATGAATTTATTTTTCTAGTCTACCCAGACTAACACTAAATATTATCACATACACTTACTATTTTAAAGATATGACTAGAATACAGTCCATGAACTTGAGAAAGGTTTGAATTATAGTATGCATTATACCTTTTAAAAATCTGTTTTCATTCATAATGTCTTCTTAAGTATCATGATCAACATCTATCAGCAAAAGGTATTCCTAGTAAATTATATGCAAGCATGTGAAAGGGTTTTAATTAGCATCTGACTTCTAGAGCTTTGGATTATTTATAATGTCTGTAATCTTCGAAGATTATCTTTGTCAAATCAGAGACCAACCATTACTGTGGCTGAGTTTGAATTATTTTTCAGTATTTTAAACCATGTTTATATCCTCTAATTATCCCTTTAATTCAGGAATAGGGATTATGTATTTAGTTGAAATGGTCATAGGCTCAAAGGTAGAGCACATTATTCAGGTCATATTATGTAAGGTAATTTAGGAAAGAGACAATCAGCACCCTTCATTTTGCATTAAGTGTCCATGGTATGAAGATCCTAGAATTTCTGCTAAATTCAGGGCAGCAAAAGTGTGCAGTATAAGTAAATAAAGAAGCAAACTTTACACTGCATCACAAGACAGCCCCATCTGTAAATCTGGGTGCAGCTGTGGTTACAAATCCAAATCTTTACTTTGGAGGAGTTAAATAGGATTCTTTCCCAGGGTGTCAGACAACAGTCACGTTCAGGCTTCCATTGATGGTCCTGGGATTTGACATGCCTGATGACCAGTGCTCTATCTAGCTTCCTGGCTGGTCCCAGGTCACATAGGAGAGGCCACACTGCCTCTAAATCTGGAATACCGGGACCAATTCAGATAAACTTGAAATGAATATAGGTTTCATTTATGTTTCATTTTCCCAATGGATATAGTCAGGAGAGTTGATTATGCATTTTAGAAAGATTTACATTAAAAAGTGTTTGAAACACAGTTTTGTGTTTAAAAAAGGGTGACTATCTGATATCTGGCAATAAATAACTGCTGCTAATTTCCTCCCTGGGATGATTCATGCAAAATCATGAGACAGACATTCCAATGTATTGCAAGACCAAACGGTTAACTTTGTTCCACATCTGATCATTTTCCCAGAGCAAATGTATTTGACAGGAGCTCAGTAAGTAACATCGCTTCTACGTTGGGGCTCACCAGACAAGAACCAGCTCACCTAGGAAACATGGGCTGTGAGAAAAAGCAGCTGATGCTTGTGAAGCCCATGCAGAGAATGCCAGATTTTAGGAGTGGCGCTTCAGGGAACAGTGACTTTATTGTTGTCAGCAAAAGCCTGAGGGACCTCTTCCTTTTGTTTATTTCTTTTAGTGCCTATGTACTCATCTGTGTTTGTATTAATAAATGACTCTTTTATTAAGCACTCCATGTAAGGACCTATCCTCCCCACAGCCTGGAATATTGCCATCACTCTCACAAGATGAAACAAGCATGAAAGATGGAAAAGCGCTGCAGTGAAGCAACTCTCAGCTTCAGTTTCTTTGCTCTTCCGGTAATCATGACTCTGGGGAAGGGAGCAAAACACCAGCACTACTTTGTTCTCTTCAAAGCCCAGCCTCAGGAGGAAAAACACGAAGACAAGCTACCTCTTTGGCTAAGGAACCAGAAAACATACCAGCCTGTGTCCTTATCTTACGGTATGGATATTAAGTTGAAAAGATGGTTTACTGCTTAAGATAGCATCTAAATATAATAGATACCTAAAAACAAAAACCTAATAGTAACATGTAAATCAGGACTTGTTTTAGAGACATTTTCCATTTAAATTCTCCTCGAACAATATGGGATTGTTATGCACAAGACGCAAACAAAAACAACCAATGAAAATACATGAAACAACTCTGGCACTTCATCTTGCCATTAAATACTGTAGTCAAAATGGACCCATTCCTCATCATTGTTGGATGTACACAGTTGCACATAGAATTACAGAGGGCTTCTGTTCATTGGTTTCTAGTAAAAAGACATATACGAGTCCGTTGGACTATCAGTAAAAGCATTAGGTGCAAGTACTTAGGTGCTTTGGTATAAGAGCATTGGGTGCGTTGGTATAAGGAAAAGTGTACTTGTACCTAAATAATGTGACAAGTGAGTATACAGGATGTGTTAGTCTGGGTAGACTAGAGAAATGAATTCATAGACATTCAAGCATATAGCAAAGAGTTTTATATAGACAGTCATTGTACATTAAGAAAACATCCTAGCCCAATCCTGATCAAGCCCATAAGTCTGATATTAGCCCATATGTTCAATGCCAATCTATAAAGTCCTCTTCACACTCATGAAACACATGCAATGACACCAAATACAGGAAGATCACAGGCCAGTGGGTAGGAAGTCTTGTGAATCCAATAGTGTTGAAAGCAACTCAGTGTTGGCAGGGGTCTCCATGGGGCTCTTCCAGTTCAAGGCACTAACGTTGCTCCATGTGTCTTGTCAGCTGCAATTGCTCCCAGGGAGTAAGTATGTGTCCCACCTCCAGTGAGCAATTTATCTCCATGGTGCCTCCAAATGAGGTCATCAAGCTGTGACCTGATTGACAGGCCAAACTCTATGCCTTCACTCTCAAGTCTAAAATTGACACCAGATTATGTAACTGCCACACAAGATGACCAGCACCTGGTCCAAGGGAGGTAGGCTGGGAGCAGATTTTCTCAGGAAGCTTAATCCTCCCAGGAGAGATTTCTCTCCCCCCAGCTCACCACCTTCAAGTTCCTGTCCAAATGCAAATCTGTCAGGTTCTGACCTCCCCAACTCTAACCAAACTCTGCAAACTCCCTAAGTTTGAGTACATAAGCATGACCCCCTCCCCCCGCCTTCATTTACTCGACTGTACAAGGAGAAAGATTAGGTAGATAATCTCTTAGGTCTTTTTCAACACTAACATTTTCTCATTTAACTTTGAGCTTTGAAATATGATATCATATTTACATCTATATGTACTGTACTTCTATATGTGTACATGTGTAATCTTGTCTATGACATAAGTCTATGCATACAAAAAAGAATGGAACTCTTCCCAGTCTTGTGCTATACTTGAATCCATTGTTAGTCCATCTTATGTTACAGCCTCTTTTGAGCATGAAAGTTGCCCTTCTTGGGCTTTTAACTATAAGGTCAGTCAATTAAAACCACCAGCCACCCCACAGGAGAAAGATACGGTTTTCTATACAGTCTTGAAAAACCTGAAAAGTTCTACTCTGTCCCAAAAGATTGCTATGAGTCAGAATGGAGTTTATATTGTTGGTTTTACCAAGTATGATGTACTTCTCCAGAAACTGGTTTCTCCTGATGATATAATTAAAGTACCTGGTGCAAAGTTTTCTCATAACTGCTTCCCAGGAGCATTCTGGTTATACTTCTTTTAAGACATACTTTCATTCTTCTGGTAGGGCATGTTACATTCAATACTCGCTGCCAATATAATAATTGTAATGCACCAATTCTTCTTTTGTCTACCTTATTCTTTGTCCAACTTTCACAGGTATATGAGGCAATTGAAAATAGTAGAACTGAGGAGTCTACTTGTACCTGCTCATAATGGCCTCACACTGTCTCATACTGCTGAAGCCTATCTTCGTCACACTTAAATCACATTAGGCCATGTTTATTACAGAGGGTAAGTCAAGCTCGTGAGAATTATCAGGAGACAATTAAAGAGGAGGCTGTAGAAATAGGAGATAATAGTGAAAAGACTTTAGAAGGATGGACAATATTAGAATCTAAATAATCCAAATACTTCTCATACTATGATCTTGCCACCACACTAGACGAGAATAAGCTTTAATTTAGAAATTTCCCTCAATGTCCAGGAAACAAATCTCTTCTTGCTTATTAGGTAGTTTATTTTTTATGACTGCCAATAAGGTTTGGAACTATGGTTCACCTTCTCTGAATAGTACATGGATAAAAATAACTAATTTTAGTTTTCTTTCAATGAAATTTATGATTTCATAATTTGTTGTTCATTGTGATATTAAAGTCTTAATGTACTAAATCCTTTATAACAGAATGTTTGTCTTTTAATTATTAAAAAATATAATGAAGGGATGGTATGTTAATTTGGGTTGACTAGAAAAATGATTCCAGGAACACTTGTCTATGTGTAAGAGAGAGTTATACATCATAGAGCAATTGCATATTGAGAAAACATCCCATCCCTGGCCAGATCAAGTCCATAAGTCCAATATTAGCCCATATGTCCAATACTAGTCTGTAAATTCTCTTCAGACTTACACAGCACATGCATTACAGGAAGATCACATGCCAGTGAGAAAGAAAACATCTTTTCGATCCAGTATCAGTGGAAGAATCTCAGCACTGGTGAGGGTCTCTACATGCCTCTTCAACAGAAAGGTGAAGCAGAGATAGAGCATGTCCCTCTGGTGTCCCACCTCCAGGGAGAAAGAGGAATTTCCCTGACTCCTCATGAGAAGATCATGCTCACAAGGAGGCATCATCAGGCTGTGAGCTGATTGACAGGCCAGACAGCACCCTTCACATATTTATCAAGCTGGCGTGAAATTGTGTAACTACCATAGAAGAGAATAAGCTGGCTTTCACACAAAAAGTATTAGAGAGATGCTTGTAAGAGATCAAAATAATAAACCTGACTCCAATGATTAAAACCTTGTCACTTGATGCCCCCTCTAATACATGCATTGGACCTGATCTGGTTTTCAACATATTCTGGTTTTGTTTTGTTTTGTTTCTGCATTGGAGTTTATCTCATAGCCTCTTGAGTTTTTGTTATATCTTTGGGAGGGGGGCAGTTAGGTGTATGAAACCCAGGACTGATGAACCTACAGAGACAGCAAGTGGAATAAAGTTTCCTGGGGGAATAGTGGGGGGAAATGGAGTTAAGGGGAGCTGTTATCAAGGAGAATAAGCCAGAAGTAAATGTTTTGAAACTGGCATCTCAGCGCTGGTAGAAGTCTCCACATGGCTTCTCTGGCCCCAGAGGTTTGGTTCCATCAGGGTAAGCCCATGTGGCTTCTCCTCCTGTCTCCAGGATTCAGGATTTATACCATCTGCTGTGTTGTCTTGTCAGTAGACTGTTTCCAGGAGACTAAGTCTAATCTCTCTCCTCCAATTGGGAAATACTGAGAGACTTCCTAGAATTCTCAAGAGAAAGTCATGACCACACAGAGACCTCAGTGGCTAGCTCCAGATTGACAGGTTAGACTCCGCTGCTATACTCCCAGTGCTGAAATTGACACAGATTGGTGACTGCCACATACTTTCATCCAACTCCAATATCTATCATGGTTCTCTCCTTTCTAATGAATGAAATCCACATTTCTTAGCTCAGTGTTTTTCATCTAATTTGCTTGTTGGCCCCAATTTATCCTTTCAGTTAAGTTTGTAATCCTCACAATGGTTCACTAGTTCTCAACCATGGTGACTGTTTACTACACAGTTGAACTGCCCTATAAGATTTCCTTGACTGTAAATTATAAGAAAACCCTATGGGGAATTTACGTTCTGTCCCATGGGGCACCTATAACAATATCAACTCAATTGCACCTGGCAACAACCATTTTCATGAAAAGGAATAAACACATATTTCTTCTATTACATTACTGTTTGGGTTCAAATTACCAACTTTTAGATTAGAAAATGAGAGCAAACCGCACAACTCTGGGATCTAGTTCTTGCTATGCTTAATGTATTATTTCCAGATTATTGAGAATTCATCCCTCCCAGAGTAAGTCATGCACTGGCCTTGAACCTATTTTCAATGTTAGCTTCTCTATGTACCTTTTGAGATTCCGTAAGACAAAAGGCATTGGTCCCTCTTCTGAACTTCCCATGGAGTTATTCATCATATCTTGTATTGTATTGCTATCTGTATACATGCTATTGAGTTATACTCAATTGATATGGCCCTTCCAGCCATAATCCCTTAGGTAACATATTATAATTCTGGATTTCATATGCCTGTAGCTATAGTCCCAGTTAAGAGTTATGCCGAATGGGATGAAATTAAGTGCTGACTTTGGTAGAGGGTGCGAATTGGATGAAGCTCTTTGATTAATGGTTGTCTTGATTGCTATTACTTATAATAAGGGATTATATGCTTCAGCTGAGATGAGCAAGTAAGCTGTTTCTAGGGTGGCCTAGGAGAAAGCTGATTAAGACTAGTAGAAGGCTAATATTTACTGGAAAAATCTTGCCAGAGTCCCCAGATCATATATGCAAAAATAAAAGACATGCCAGGGGTAAGGAATAGAAGATTATATGTAGGTGAAATTTTATTGTGCCATGTAATTCCCACCAGACAACCATTCCCTGCATGGATCTGATAAGAAAGTAGGAGATATATTGATAGGATTCACTTGTGAGTCATTGCAGGCTTTCCTTCAATGTCACTTGCTGTTTATAAAATGGGCCCACTGAGAAGGAGAAGATGTGGTCTCATCACTGGAAGAATACTGAGTAGAGTGCATCCTCTGGCCCCAGCATCTGGCTTACCCTGCCTGACCTTCAGAATTTAGATAGAGCAGCACCCATCACCTCAAATAAGACATTTCCTCATCCTTTGGTGAGTTTTGTGGCACACTGCAACAATTTACAGAGCCCAGAGATGTGAGAGAATATGCTTAGAGGAGAATTGGGGTGGGATGAAGCAGACTGTCATCTTGCAAGAATTGGATTTGGGAGGCTTTTTCAATTTGAAATTCCTTATATTTGTATTAATTCTTATAACAGATGTAATTATTACAGCTATCTCTTCTACTAGATTCCACATAATTTTAGGATAGAACATGCACATCTCAGTATAATAGTACCCAACATAGTGTCTTATATAAGCAAAACACGAGTGCATTTTAAAATAGAATTAGATGTAGGAATCAGGTGTACCTAGGTTTTAAAATAACATGCCTGGTTCAAACCAGCTCAATTTCTGAAAGAGGAATGTATTTGCTCATATAAATGAACTCTACCTAGGGACACAGTTGATCTCAAATATAGAAGAACTGAGAGTCTCAAACACTGTCATTACGATTTTTTTTCGTCATTGCTCTTCTCTTTCTGGACTTTTTGACTACAATTTTCGAGGATATATTCTCTCACATGGTGGACAGAAAAGGAACCAGCAGTCATGGAATTGCTTCCTTTCCTTGCAAGCCCAGCAGAAGAGAAAAAGTATTATTTTCCAATTCTTATATCCCAAACCCAGTCAGTACAGCCATCAATTTCCCCTTGCACTTTACACTGGATATGGAATGAGAACATAGCTTCCTAACCCAATGCACAAGATGACTCATAGGAAAGCATATAGGACAATAAATACATATAATTAAACATCAAAATCATAAAATTTCAAACATAACTTTTATATTTTAGTGAAATAAGAGAAACAAACCCAGAGATCTCATATGTTTACGAAGGATTTTTATATCAAAGAGTAATTGCATTTTGAGAAAATGTCCCCGCTCAATCCAGATCAACTCTATAAATCAATATTAGCTTATATGTCCAATTCTCATATAAATTCCTATTCAAACTCATGCAATATATGCAGTGATGCCAAACACAGAAAAGATCACAGGCTGGTAGATGAAAAGTCTTGTGGATCTTGTGGCAGTGGAAGTATTACATGGCTCCTCCACCTCTCTGAGTGTCTCAACATCAGGAAAGTGAAGCAGAGAGAAAGTGTGTGGCCCACCTCCAGGCAGAAAGAGAGGAAGTTCCCAGACTTCGCACGGACTAATTGATAGACTGGATTCCACTCCTGCACTTAACAGTTGGCATGCAATTATGTAACTACCACAAGTGTACTTTTTATATTTAACTAAAATATGAGCTTATACTTCAGGAACACGAATAATACAAGAACCCAAATTTCATTTACTGAGGAACCACAGTCTAGATGGTGGTTGGCAAAATTGCATGCATGAAACATATGGCAAGCATTAATATTGCAGCAGAGATTATAGCAATCATCCTTGAAAGAAAGAATAATTCTGGGGTGCAGTAACCCCTGAAAGTTTTTTAGAGATAGTGATAACCTGCCATGATGAACAAAACATGGGCTGTTTCTTAATTGTTGGGAGAGACGAGGAGGAATGAGAGTGGCAGAGAAGAGTAAGCCCCAAGATAGGACTTATTTGTAGAGACATAACTGTAGATTATAGCTCACTCACGCACCCACTCTGGTGGCTGAGGGGTGGAGCATTGGGTTGGCATTCCGATCGTCGGCAGTTTGGAAGTACCAGCAGCTCCTTGGAGAACGCCTGGGCTTTCTGCTCCCTGTGAGCATTTACAGTTTCAGAAACCCATCGGCAGACAGATATGAGTCGTCATTGATTCCATAGCAGTGAAAGCTCACGTATATTGGAGAATTTGTGTTGGGAATAGGGGTTGGTAGCTACAGTGAAATTCTCTTACATAAGGCTGTCGATCCTAAATTTGAACTTGATTTTGTTGCTAGAATTCCACCAGAAATGGATGACAAGTCAAGTTTAGTGTTTCTGATACCAACTGTTAAGCTAACGACATAAATCAAAACGCCCACTTTTCATTTATCAGTTCAATTCTACCCCCAACTGTAGCATGCAGCCCTTTCCCTGTGATCCTAACACCTGGAGTCAGGTCAGAGCACACAAGTGAGATAACAAAGTCACCGAAACTGCCAAGTCTTCCCAAGACTTCAGATGCCTTGCCAGTTGTAAATTTGAGACTGCCTAGAGCCCTCTTCACTCCTGACCTGCTGGCTAAAAATTTAGTTCTCTCTGCCTCTTCAGGATACCACCCCTAAGGAGCTCCGGAGTTTCCAGTGCCCTCACTGGCTCCAATTACTCCCTCAGATTCAATTATTCACTATAATGACTCACGCAACTCACAGGAAGGGCCATCCTTCACTTTGTGGAATAAAAGATACAAAGCAGGATCAGCATAAAGAAGAGATGCATAAGATGAGGTCGTGGAGCGCTCAGACCCCAATCACTTTCAGCAAGCAAAGCTGTCATCGGCTTATTGCAGGTTGTTAATAATCCTTCTTCCTATCCTGCTATTGCATTCTTCATATAAGCCAGTTGGCTGATTATTTGCTCCGATTGAATAAGTATCGTGAGAAAATGCAATGCTGATGCACACCTTTCCTGATTTAAATCATGCATTGTCCCTTGAATACAAGTATACATGTTCCGTGTAAGCACAAGTACGAGTTCTGGAATCTCCATTCTTCTACCCATAGTTTACTTTGATCCACACAGTTGAACATCTTAACATAGTCAAGAATACACAACTAAATATCTTTCTGGTATTATCTGCTTTCAACCAACATCTATCTGACATCTGCACTGAGGTACCTTCTCTAGCCCTCTTCTGAATTCAGTCTAAACCTCTGGTAGCACCCTGTCAATGTCCTGCTACAACGATTGTTGAAGGACCATCAGCAAAATTGCATTTGTGTGTGATATCAATGATCTTGTTCTACAATTTTCATAATCTGTTGGGTCACTTTGGGATGGGTACAGTTATGTATCTCTTCCAGTCAGTTGGCCATGTTTCTGTCTTCCACATTTCCTGGCATATACTATTAAGTGGTTCCAGTATTTCATCAGCTAATTGAAACATATTAGATGGTATTTCATCAATTCCTGGTGTCTTCTTTTCGGCTAATGCTTTCAGTGCAGCTTGAACTTCTTCCTTAAGCACATTTTTTCTTGCTCATATGCTGTCTCTTAAAATGTTCTAATGGCCACTAGTTCTTTTTAGGGTATTGTTTTCATCTTCTTCTGATGCTACCTCCATCATTCAATAATTTGTCCATAGAATTTTTCAATATTGTGAATCAAGGCTTGAATATGTTCATAGGTTATTTTAGCATCAGATACGCTGAGCATGTTCTTCCTTTTTGGTTTTGTAATACCAACTCTTTGCACATTTCATTATAATACTTAATTTCATCTTCTCTAGCTGCTCTTTGTCATTTTCTATTCAACTTTTTACATCACTTCTTTTATTTTATGATTAACGGCAAGATTCAGAGTCTCATTTGACATGTAGTTTGATATTTTCTGTCTTCAAGCCTTTTTAATGACCTTTTGCTTTCTTTTTTTTAATGATATTCTAGATGTCATCCCACAGCTCATTAGGCCTTCCTTCACTGATGTTCGATGCATCAAATCTG
This sequence comes from Nesogale talazaci, assembly GCA_004026705.1. Lineage (NCBI taxonomy): Eukaryota > Metazoa > Chordata > Mammalia > Afrosoricida > Tenrecidae > Nesogale > Nesogale talazaci. Next base: position 10,749 of record PVJH01009213.1, on the reverse strand, counting down.
TTCCTGCAAAGTTTTAGTAATTCTGGTGGGATAGCCTTAAAGCTCTATTTTGGTTCCTGGGGATTCGTTTTAATTTTCATCAACTTCAGCCATAATTTACAGATGAGAAATTATTGGTATGTTCTACCATCAATGCTTGGTCTTTGTGACAGCTTTTTTTTCCCAACACAGGACATAGATTGATGGAATTGATCAGGACTGGACTCAGATGTTTGTTTTAGGTATAATTACATCTGGATATAAAGTTCTCTTTTGCACGTCTTGAGTGCCACTGAATTTAGTTCTCTTGTCAACTCAGCCTACTACATTATGATAACTCAGGAGTGTGGTACTAAAGATGCAAGAACTGAAGATGGAGAGTGAATGTTTGTCTGACCTCTGCCTTATGTTAATTTTTCTTCTTTGACTTGCCAGAGGTCAGATAGGACCACACTGTTTACTGAGCTGTTTTGTAGAAAGGACATGGAAAGTGACATATTTGACTCTTACATGTTATCTCTGGCTATTCTGGTCTGAAATGGGTGAAAATGTGTCCGAAAAAGGCAAATTTTTAATTTCAGAGCATGAAATCACCACTCGACCTTGCTGAGGCTATGCTGCTTAGTCAGCACGGCTAACTAAAGACCTGGTCCAGCTTGTTGCATCCAAAGGCATAAGGCCATATAACATATGCATGGGGTAGTATAGATAAGATTTAATTAGACTGTTTTAAGGATTGTTCTTAGGATTTGGCTGTACTAGGATTATACTGATTTTTTTTTACTTATTGTTACGATATAATGTGTCATAGAAACTATTATTGGGAAATATGAAAATAGAGATTTTGTACATCCACTTCATTCAGACATTAAATTGGATCTTTCAATGGTTATAGGATGTGCCTGCAAAGAATGCTTAGAAAAGGGAAACCACCTCCAAGTGGCTTGAGTGCTCAGGACATTGGCATTTGCAAAAACTTGCTGAAAGCTCTGTTGAAAGACTGAAAAAGAAAAGGGAGTCCTTTAAACTTTCTGAATTTTGAACTGGTGGTTTGCTCCTGACATTAGAAAATTTTGATATCATGAAAGAACTCTCCTCTCGAGGACAGAAAATTAGAGAGCCCATGGGCACCCTGAAATACTCGAAAGCTAAAATGACCACTTGGATCTGCTTGTTGAGTGGAAGAGACAAATACAGCAAAAGAGGAAGGGGTTGAACCTGGTCACTGACACCCATGGACCTGGTTCACAGAGACTAGAGGAGATGGGAGTGGGTTGACTTGTCTGAAATTTAAAGAGTTATGTGGAACCTGAGTCTATGGCATAGCCTACCTTAAAGAGGCTAGGGTTGTTGAGAATTTATGAATGGACCCATAAGCCAAAGGCAAGGTGGCCAATGAGCACCCTGGTGAGGGTGAGATAGTGGCTCACATTGATTTGACCAGAACCTGACCAGATGAAAATAATATATTTGAATGTGTATATTGGAACATATTGTAGCTGACTTTATGGACTGCCTGACTTTGACTTTGCTTATGTAGTCAGACTTCCAAGGTTCCAACTGAAATGAAGATTCTTCACTTCAAAGAATGTGCTTGTCTCCTTGAAACACTGGGTTGACATAAATGGACAGTATTGAAATCAGATACCAAAATTGGAGGGGTAGAGGTATGGAAGGCTGGCTTGCAAATTTTCATAGGTTGAGAAATATGTTGTTATTAATATAGGATTATGGTGTACAAGTACCAAGTGCTTTGTACCCACTGGCCTGTGATCTTTTCATTCGGCATTATTGAATGTGGCTGCATGGGTTTGAAGAGGGATTTATGGACTAGTATCAGACTTATGGAGTTAATCTGGACTGGGCTTGAATGTTTGCTTGATATATAATTGCTTTTGATATAAATCCCTCTCTTCCACATATACGAGTGTCACTGAAGCTGTTTTTCTATTCAATCCGCCTACCACAGTCTTGTTTTAGTTGCTGATATTCGTCTTCTCCAGGTTCTCTTCTCACATGTGTATTGTCACAAATTACAAAATATTCAAAAGTGTTCATGTGGTTAAAAAAAGGTTTTTGCTTTAATTACTCTATTTTCAAGTGCAAGTTTCAGTGTTGCCTCTGATATCCACTCTAGTGATTTCTTTCTTTCCTGTCTTTCTAATGTCCTTTGTTTCTCTCCATGAATGGTATTCTTGATGCCATACCATAATTTATCCAGTCTTTGGTCATTTTTGTTCAATGCAATACATTTGTTTTGAGATGTTTTCTAAATTCAAGTTGGATATATCAAAGTTGTATTTTAGCTCCTGTGAACTTGTTTTCATTTTCTATTTGAACCTGAACTTACAAATGATCAACTGATGATGGTCTTTTTTCCACATTTGGTCTTTGACTTTATGTTGACTGATATCATTGAACTTCATCATATCCTCCTACAGATATTTTCAAGTTTATTATTGTGTGTTTCATATGGTGAAGGCTACATATATAGCACATTTTAAAAAATAGATATTTGTGAAGTCCTTGGTTTTACAAAATTAAATCATGTGATATTCAGCTTCATTTCTATTGACAAGGTTATATTTTTCTAAGAAAGTTTTTTTTTTGTTTTTTAGGCATCACAGCCCTCAGGTGGTGGGAGTAGGAGGCCCAGCCTTTGCTCTGTGGAGCTGGAATTGAATCTCCATCCCAGTGGGCCACAGTTCTATGCACAACCACTATGCCACCGGGGCTCAGCCCCACAAGGTTATATTTTTCAACTATTGTTCTTTCCTCTTTGCTTCCAACTTTTTTGTTTCAATCGGCAATAATTATCAGTGCATCTTGATTACATATTTGATCAATTTCAGACTGAAGATGCGGGTAGACTTTTTCAAATTATTTATTATAAGCCATGGAATATTAAGTGGACTTCATTATAGCCTTATCAATATGTTCGGTTCCAGACAACATTATAATTCAAGATAGATTTTGAAATACTGTTTTTGATGATGAATGCCACATAACTCCCCTTTTGTCATTCCTTACATAGTAAACCACAGGATAGCTTGATTCAAAATGGCCAATAGTAGTCCATTTCAGCTCACTAATTTCTAGGATATTTATCTTTATTCATTCCATTAATTTTTTTACTATTTCCAATTTTCCTATATTCACACACTGTACACACCATATCCAGATTATTAATGGTGTGTGCAGATGCTGCTTCACATTTTGAGTTGTGCCCCATCAACAAATAAAGGTTTCAAAAGCTTTACTTCATTAATATTGCGGTTGAGTCCACTTCGTGGAAGCAGCACTTTTCAGGTCACACGTTGAGGGCATTAAAACCCAAGGGGCCCATCTTCTTGTACTGTCTGTGAATGTTCACCTCTTATTCATATTTTTAATGGGTAAATCCTCAGAATTGAACAACTGGACAACTGATCCCTTCTTCGTAGTCAGTTCTTAGGCCGGAAACTCTGCTGAAACCCCTTCACCACGGGTGACCTTGCTGATTATTTCAAATATCTGCGTCACAGCAGCTCACCAAACACCAAAGTACAGCAAACCGAGAGACCAATGAAAGATTCCATTCTACATAGTTATACCAAATTTTGCTTATACATTCACCTAACCATGACCTTTGGGCTGTTTCTTGTTTGGTAGAGTTCTATATAACACTGCATTTGTGTACACTCTTTCTATGTACATATGTTTTCTATAAGTAATTACATATGAAATGGTATGGGTACATAGTAGGTATGTATTTCATTCTTTAAGAAACTGCTAAAGTGAGTGGTTACATCATCCACCACCACAACTGCAGTTGTCCCACAGCTTCATTAACATTTGATACATCATACATTTGTTGAGACCCATTTATATTCCAGATTATGTTCAAACTTGGTACATAGTCATTGGGTGTGTACTTTTAAAAGAATGTGCATTCTACTATTGTTCTATAAATGTCATTTGAGCATATTGGTTGATAAATTTTTTCAAGTCTTTTATTCCCCTACATAATATCTGCCTATTTATTTTGAGAAGATTGCTAAAACTTCTAACTCTAATAATAAATTTGTTCCTTTCTCCTTTTCCTATTATGTTCCGTTCCAAGCATTTAGAAGTCCTGTTATTCTATAGGTAAGTATTTAGGATTTGTTATATCCCTTCATCATTATAAAATGACTCTCCTTTTTCTTGATAATATGATTTTCTCTAAAATCTATTTTAACACATTAAAGACTGGACATTTTAAAATCAAGAACTTAATGATCAAGTAACCAAATCAATGTGAAGGGATGGGAAAGTAATGGAGATCGAAAACCCATGGGCAAGCTAATACATTGAAGACTGAATCAACTCAAGATTCCTCTGCAATGTGTTAATATTAATATGATCACTCAATAGTTTTATCAGCGTTATCAAGGTATACCTTTTAACAGGGGGATTTTTTTATCCATGGGAATGTAGGTGAGGATTTCTATTTCCACAAAGAGTTATAGGGTCAGAAACCCACCAGGGAAGTTCTACTGTGGCCTATAGGGTCACTGTGAATTTGTATTTAATAGATGACAGTGAGGATTTGAGGTTTTGTAAAATTTTATGTTTAAATAATATCAGAGTGTGCTGAGCCCCGGTGGCGTAGTGGTTGTGCGCGGGACTGCGGCCCACTGGGATGGAGGTTCAATTCCCGCTCACAGGAGCAAAGGCTGTGCCTCCTACTCCCACCACCAGGGCAGTGATGCCTAAAAAATAAATAAATAAATAAAATAAATAAAAAAAAATAATATCAGAGTGATAAGACATTGAAAAGAAATCATCAATGTTTTGTATATCCTTACCCCAGCTTCCCTTCATGCAAACATTTTTTGGTTTCCCAGCTCTGTCTTCTGGATGCTCACAGCCGATATCATTATGAGAGTGGATTGCATTGTATCAGGTCACATCATGGGGGATTACTAGTCCCCATCTGCCAAAGAGATACAATTTTTTTGCTCATGTTTCAGCAGAGAGAGTTAACCTGGTCTTTTGAATCTATTCTATGTTGAACCTGTACTTACTTGTTTCCCTCACTTAGCCTTAACTATTTCATAGAGTTTTCTTTGAAAATACAAATTGAAGAGAGGAGGTCAGTGTTTCCCTCATATGCACTTAGCTACTTGACCATTTTTCTCTACCCAGGGTTCCAGAGTACTTCATTCTCCAAAACCAGCACATGCCACTCTTAGTGGAAGGCCTGACCTCAGGCTGCTAAATCCATTTTGCTGTTTATACAGAACACGCAAAGAAATACCTGGGAATTGACCCCCCACACACACACACAATCATAATAATGAGAAGGAATATAAATAATCCTATTCCCTATCTCCATAACTCCTCAGAGAAATAGAAGGACTTTGTTGATTTACTCTTCTTTTGATTTCTTCACTAGTTTTTCTAGGAACTCTTCCTAATAATACTCTTTCACAAGAATACTTTTATTAGGTTACATTTCTGAGGCTTTCAGCTTAATCAGTTTCAATGTATTGCTAATATCCTACACTGTGTATATCACATATAGAACTTAACTGTTCATCAATAGTTCAGCCTTTGGATTGTTTCCATTTTTCTTTTTACATGAATTGACTTTCTGATGATTTGCTTTTCAGATAAAAACTGGTTCCAGAAGTCTGGACTGCTATCTATGTATAAATTCCTAAAAAGAAAATTAATAAATCAAAGGGCATGAATATTGAAGCATAAACATCTGGATTAATCTGAAAAGTAATTTTGCTTATTTATTTATGTATTTGTAACTTTGCTTTTGAGAAAGAAGTGAGTCTCAATTTACAGTCCCCATTTTAGATTATTTACTTTTTAACTTCATTTATCAAACTCTAAGATAAACTTCAAAACTTCTTTACTTTTACTAGTGGCAAAAGTTTATTTTTTTAATCAATGAGTTGATAAAATTGATATTTTTATAAATGTATTGAATTTTCCTTCAGATTGTTTGATGAATTATCTGTTCATAAGCACACTGAAAAATAATGACCTTTTTGTGTTTTAACTTTGTAATTAAAATCTTTAAATCTGTATGATTTATGTCATCTGTTTGATCTGTGGAAACATTTTCTGTATATGCTGATTTTAAATATATTGGTAGATCTCTTTTTCAAATTAGCCAGTTAATTTTTTTGGATATAGAGGGGACCATCACTGCCCTGGTGAGATAGCCAGTTAATTTTTTAACGTGTTGACATTGTTCATTCAAGATTAATATATTGAGCTTCTAAAATGGAAAATGAACTATAATAGGAAAGTGCTTTAAGAAAGAATATCTCTTGCTTAAATCCTAATAGCTAAGGTAAACCTTTCTCTGTTTCTTAAACTCTATGTTTAAATGTGGGGTTTTATATCTTGAGTGCCTCTTTGAATATTTTCCAATGGTTTTGCAGTGTATACAAAATAGACTGAAACCACTGAACACCAAACAAGAAAACTTTCACTCAGCCTAGTTTCTCCCTGTACTTACTAGTATCTCTCCCTCATAACAAAGGCAGTGTCATATTCTGTAGTACCACTCCTCTTCTTATTTACTGTTTACTCATTTATATCCAGGTGACTGCAATCTTTGATCTCACTCCTAATCTATTGGCCATTAGGACTTTGTTCAAGTTTGTAATTTTCTTATCCTCTCTCTAGTTATATCATTTACATTCCTCTCTCTTTTTTCCAGTGTTGCAAATGTTTGGGTTTTCTTTTTAATAAATCATTTTATTGGGGGCTCACACAATTCTTGTCACAATCCATACATCCAAACATTGTGTTAAGCACATTTGTACTCCTGATGTCATCATCATTCTCAGAACATTTGCTTCCTACTTGAGCCCTTGGCATCAGCTCCTCATTTTTCTCCTCCTTCCCTGCTTCCCACTCCCTCATATACCCTGAATAATTTATAAATTGACCCCCTTCAAAAAAAACTCAAACTCAGTTTCTTTGGTTTCATCTTTCTTCCCTCTTAATGGATTTTTTAATTCCCCCTTAACTTTTTGACCACCAGTTCTTGAAAACCTGGTAGAAGTATTTAACACCACTTACTCAAAATTTGTCCGAGGGAGTCAGACCTCTCTCTAGTACATACTATCTGACGCCCCCCTTTAGGACTGAAGCCTCCTGGTCCATAAACTAATCTCTAATAAGTCTGCACCAGTCAATTGAGATCTACACTCAATAGAGACAGGTGGTTGGTTTTCAAAAATGTTTATGCAATTGTACTTGCTATTTTAATTATGTAAGTTACTCAATATTATGTAAGCCAATTAAATCTGCCTGTGAAACAAGAGTTGTTTCTATAAAAATTAAGATAAATGCTTTGGTACAGCTCCCTAGTAACTGATAACGTAGTGAAAAGATGCCGTGAAACAAAACTAAAAGTGAACAAATAAATGAGACCTGTTAAAAACCTAGAAAATATTTTACTTCTTCTACGAGTGGCTTTAGCTCATCAAAACTGCCACTGGACTCTGCAGATGGTGCTTTCTGCTAGAGAAGACAACACTGAGACCAACCGACAGATCCACACTGCAACGGCCCTGGTCCCACACCCAAAGAAAACTCAGTAAAAGTATATTTACATGTTTCTCCTTCAAAGAATGTACATTTACATATTTGAGGGCATCGATCACTTTCAGAGAGCCCTGGTGGTGTAGTGATGATTCTGTGTGCTGCAATCTGCAAGGTCGGCAGTTTGAAACCACCGACTAGCTCCTCAAGAGAAAAATGAGGCTGTCTCCTTCCCAAAGAAATGCAGTTAGGAGACTCACAGCAGCAGTTCTTCCCTGCTCTATGCACTCTCTATGAGTCGGACTTGACTCGATAGCAGTGCGTGATAGGCATCGCTTTCATTTTTCCCAGTGTGAACAGATGGTTGGATGACCCAAATATCTGTCGCACTTACCTTGTCTAGGAAACTGTCTTCTCCTGGCATGCTTTGATTACAATTCCAGGCTTCTCCTATCCTTGCTCTACTTTCTTTTTGATAAATTCAATTACCAACTAAATCCTAAAGGATGGTGTCACAAGAGTATCCCTGTGGAGTCATAATTTATTCCTTCTCAACAATTATAACTCAGTGGATCACTCTCAGGTAAGAATTGAACTACAAACTGCAAGGTCAGTGGCTTGCAAATTCATGGGTTACTACACGGGAGAAAGATGAGGCTATCTGCTTCCATACACATTTGCAGCCTCAGACAACCTACATAGGGTTACTATGCGTTGAAATCGACCCCATGGCAGTGGGAAGCTCAACAGATAATTATGAATGGAAAGTTATTAAAATCGGATGGCCAGTGTCAATTTTTCATCAATGTATGGGCAATTTCTGGATGGGTAATAACAAGTACATCAGTAACATCCAATGCCATCTAAATATAGTCTTAAATTTTGCTTCACTCTTGGATTCTGTGCACTTATTTTCTCTGGGGTAATTTTCCCTGTCCTAGACAGGATAGATAGGATTATCCTTTCCCCTTTTGTTTTGGTTTCATTTTTGGATGGGGAGAATTGATGATTCTAATAGTTATTAACTTACCCTTGACTTTGTGTCCAGTAAGTGAATGATTTGGGGGTTATGCCCTAACACTGTGCATCTTGACTTGCCCTTTAAATGCTCCCAACCTCCCTTCTGTTATGGAGCAGGAGAACCAAGGGAGAGTCAAGCCCCTGTGTCTACAATGGTTTTTCATCAACTTCCCAGGCTGTCTACAATTCTTGCATTAAAGTTTAGTCCTTTGATTTAATACATTGCCACATAATATTCTTGGGAATAATTATAAGCTTATAATTTATTTTTGAATATATTCACCTTAATATATCCAATTTGCTTTGATCAAGTAGCTGCTTGGAGAAAGGAAAATGGTCATATTGAGAGGTTTAGATTAGCTTACTTCATGGAGAGAAAGGAGAATTCCGAGTGTTGGGGTGGGTGGATGGCACAAAGAGAAGGGTAGAGTCATCGGAGCGGATTCCCGGAAACCAAAGGGGATGATTAGGACTGACAGTGTCCGAAATTGAACTAGAGTGTAGAATGGAAACAGCAAAGTGATCCCAGACTCAAGTGTCTTTTTCAGTTTTCATCTGGGCTGAAGTTAATGCCCACATAATGTCCCCTTATTTATTTCTAAGTGTGCGGTAGATCCTTGGTGTTGGCTCAGAAGTACCTGGAAGCTAGAACATAAAGATTACTGATGGAGCAGATCATGATGTCCGGCAGGTATAGTTCAAGGTTAGATTCTGACTCAGGAGAGGGCCTTGGAAATATCTTAAGTATGACTAACTAGTCGTTATAACAAGAAATTACTGTAAATATGATCATACGTCACATTAAAATGTAACACAGATTTTATAAAATGGTCTTGAATAAATCAAGCATGTCTTTGTTACAAAAGAATCCAATGACAAGTTGTATTGAAGAGATCATGAAAATTGTCATGCATTACTGACTATGGATCTTCTCCATGGTCTTCTGCATGTATAAAGTCTGATAAAGAGTGAGTTAATGAGAAGGCTGCTCAGCAAACTCATTAGAAAATTTGAGAAGCTCCCTACATTTTTCCGAGTTTTACCTCTGTTTCATTTCCCTTGTAACATTCTAGGAAACTAAGCCTTTCCTCCCTAAAATTAACATACTGGTGCATCCTAAGAGGGGTCTTAAAAAAAATCATGGAAAAATCTATTTAAAATATAATGGAAATTGCCCATGCTTTTTTGAGCCCTCTTTTGTGTCTTATAAGAATCAGACATTAAGCTCTAAGTTTATAGTAACTTCATGTGCACCCTTAGACTTTGCAAGCACTTTGGGCAGGTTAAGGAGCCCTGTTAATGCAGTGGGTTAAGAACTGAGCTGTGAACCCATCAGCAATTGTAACCCACCAGCCAATCTCAGGAGTAAGATGGGGCTGGCTGCTTCCTTAAACATTTACAGCCTTGAAACTGTAAGGAGCCATTCTGCTTTGACCTGAAGGCGGCTATGATCAGAATCCCGCCAGCTGCAATGGGCTGGCTGTGTGTTTGGTTTCAGTAGCATATACACTAGGAGGCCCTGGTTTTCCTAAAGGCTTACAGTACTTAGTTGTTCACCAAATGGTTAGATTTCAAGTCAGACTAGATGCCCCTGGTAAAGAAGATCTGACAGTGACTTAAAAAAAAAAAAAGCCATTGAGAACCTGTGACAATTAACGGGATTGCCATAAATCAGAACTGACTATTGCTACTAGTTTAGGGTAGAGTCCTACTTCAAAAAATTGTTTGAAGTGAAAACTCCAGAATCTTTAGCTACATATCTGTGGTGAGACAAGTCTCTAATCCCCATTCTCTGGCCCCCTCCCCCCCAAATCCTTTGCTAGATAGATGATTCTGATTCTTGGACCCAGTAAGATAGAGTAGAATGAACGACCCCGAACGTTTCCAACGGTTGTATATCTGCATGGAAGCTGACTGCCATGTCTCTCTCCCGTGGAAGGACTGGCAGGCTCCACTGCCTTCAGCTGGCAGTGGGAAGCCCAGCCACACGGCCTCCAGGTCTCCTTCAGTGGCAAGTAGGGCTTTCTAAATCAACTCCAGTACCACTGACCTGCTTCTCTGTTCAAAAGATATTTATTAGTGATGCTGCTAGCATATTATAAATAAGAACCAGTCATCTAGCACTCCCTTTCTTCTTCCTCTTTTTAAAAAAAACAAATCAATTGGGGGTTCTTACAGCTCTTATCACAATTCAATGTACATACTCTGCTCTAG